>JBBPDE010000107.1:14986933-15004397 GCA_037974605.1 Nannopetersius ansorgii | reverse complement strand
GAGTCCTTCAATGTCCGAACTGCTCTGGACCAACATCTCCTGATGTAAATGTCCTGTAGTGAAGGGAGAACAGTCCTCCTGCAGCTGACTATTTGTCAGCAGAAACTAAAGTAACTACAGTGTGTGACCTCTTGTAAAGAAGTGTGCACACCCAACTTGCTTGTCTCTAAAGACAAACGATGTGCTCGTCTCAGCAGGATGTAGAATGATGTGATGAGGTGGGGTAACAGTCAGAGGTAACTCAGGCTTATGTCCAGGGAGTGATGGCTGTGTTAATTACAGATGTGTGTTTGTGTGTGTGTGTGCGCATGCATGCTTGTGTAGTTGTATACACTATGTCACATTCTCTGAATGTGTGTATTCACACTATGGGGAGTGAGGGTTATTTGTAGGAGGAGGATATTCCAACAGATTAATACTGACGTGCTCACATGAGTGAATGTTGGGTACACTATATCTGTGTAAGACAATCTGTGGTGATTTTTTTTTCTCCATCTGCTGCTCTTCCTATCAGCAAAAAATGCAAGTAGGCCAAATGTGTTGACATTTAAGGTGGATTTGCATGACGCGTTAGTATGCATTAAGAAATGCCTTTGTTAGAGATGATGGATTGTTTTTGTAATGGGTAAAGGTGTGTGTTGGCATCCATTTCAGGTAATGAAATGCTTTTAGATAGTGGGTGCACAAGGTCAAAAGGAAGCAGAACTGAATCAATTGTGATGGTTTGGGCTGCCACACGCTAATATTGTCACATTTTTATCCACATAGACAAACAGATGAACAAAACATCTCAGTACAGTCTTAAAAATACAGAACAAATGTATCAGAATTTATAACTGTATCACCAGTAACCACTCAGCGTCTTCTGAGGGTTTTGACTTCTGTCTATATCATGTCTCTTACTGTTAATGATTTATGGAGAAAGTTTTATTTAAGGATGTTCAAGTTTATATATTGTCTTAGTTCATCTGCCCTGAGGTTGGATCAAGATAAAAGTTAGGGTTAAGTCTTTAGTTACACTTAAGGTTAAGGGATAAGGGATAGGAACAAGGTGAATTCAAAAGATATTTTAGTAAATAGAAGTTAAATGCATGACACAATGCATCAAAAGTGTGCCATGCAAATAAAGTGTTACCAATCACTCTTTTGGACAAGAACATGCTACTTTGTAATCTCATGTTGCAACATCATGTTTTGAAATTTTTTTTTTTTTTCTGAGCCAAATCAACTTGTGTGGTACACAATCAGAGCTCTGTAAAATCTTAGAGTTGAGCAGAACGATTTTAAACACAACAGTTCAATAATTAAATTGCACATTAACTTATCTAACCTTGAAGTATCACTTCTCTTCTAATAGGCAAATATTGCTGCATTTACTCCGAATTCCGTCTTCCAGATTATTCTTTGCAGACAGCTTTAGAAGCTGACCAATTTGACTTTCTCTGCTGATATTACTATCATGGCTTACCACTATTAGTGCATCAGCTGTTTTGATGAAATAGCTTTGGTGTAAAGTAGCTGGCTATGGCAGCTTTATAGATCTGTTACTGTGGATGGAAGTATATGTACAAAATGTGTTCATAGTTAAGGCTTAAGTGGTTATTATGCAATGTTCATCTTGTACTCTCTAGATGTCCTAGACTATTAACAGTGAGAATATTAGCAGTGTATTTTATGACGCGTATTTAATAGCAGATAAAGATCTAGTTTCTGACATGCAAGTCTTTTTGATGATTCCACTGATGATGTATTGAGTAAAGATTAAACACTGGCGTTCCGTATTTCCACACCTACCCTCTTATGTTTATCTGTGACTGCACACCTTTAAATCTGTGTGCATATGCCCGTCTATCTTTGGGCTTTTGTGTGTGTCTCTGTCAGGAATGCTGGTGTATTATTAGACTGTGTGTCTGATTGTAGATGGTACTTATAGTTCATGTATTACTCAGTGATCTACTCAGGATTTGCTCTGAGCTGTCTGGTCAGGAGACAACGCGTGCGTCCCATTTTCCACCACTACTGCCCAATGCTTAATGCGGTAGGCATTAAGAGCATCTGGCAATTGGCCAGCATTCATATTTCATGTATATATATAACTTGTTTTTGTAACTTTAGAATATGATCTCATTGTTGTGCTTAAACTACATGCGTGTGCTGTTATATAGTTTTTGTTTGAATATATCGCAGACTGCAAATTATTACTTGCCTAGGAACAAACATTTGCAGTTAACTATAATTTTTATGTAGACATTAAATGAAAGAATGTATGAATACCATCATTTATTCAATACATAATTAATGATTCATTAAAAATGTCAAAATCTAAATGCAGCATGATGTTTTGTGCTTACATGCACCTCTGTACATCTCTGTTTGTTTGTCATGTGTAGGAAAAGGCAGCTGATTATCTGCACGCTCTGAGTACTTGTCTCCCGTCCCCTTTTTCTCTGACCCTCTTATCTCCTCTCCTCTGTCTGTAAGTCATTCATCACCTTCAAATTTATACCACGCTAATCCATCTTTACCACTCATGCCTTTACTCTCACGTGGACGAAGTTGAGCTGTCTCTCCATTACATCCAACAAAGGCTACCCTCACACTACAGTATTCCGTTTGTGCTTCTGTAATGTCTGCCTGTGGCCCCTTTGACCTTCCAGCACTAACATTCGCTCTCATAAACACACCTATGAGTCAAAGAGACAAAGGTTACGCAAATGTCATGTGTGTCCCTTAATACATACTACACACATAATTCCATACATATCACACACACAAAATCAGGCGTAATGTACAGCACATGCCTTAGGCTCCTGCAATAATGATTTAAAAGTTGTTTAGATGAGCAGTGAGCATTTATTTCACATTAATATTACTGGATATACTGAATATAAATCAAAAGAATAAATACAAATAACATTATACACTTAACGGTGATTTTATGTAGAGTATATTAATGTGTTCCTTGTGGAATCTCAGTATTGCCATTTCTATTAGATACCTGGTTTGACTAAACCAGTGCTTCATTAAATTAAATCATTTGAGGGAGGAGGCAACAAGGAGAAATCTGGAGCCAAACCTGTGTTCTCCGTACCAGATCACAAAATATATTCTTTTTTTTAACAAACAAAACAAATCCTGATACTTTTTTGTTTGTTTGCATTTATTCTAATGTTAACTTTGTTAACAGAAAGTCCCGTAATCACACACTGAGAAAAATGACTTTAGGCCATTTGCACAGGTTCCTAAGTATTATATACATGTATAAAAGTAAACATTCCTAAAGGATTGTTGGTTTAGATGTATGGTTCATGGGGTGAGGGATTTAACTGGCATGTTCACACATCTAATTTACAAAAATAATTTATTAACAAACTTGTTTGGTTCTTTAAAGTGCAACTGCAGCTGTGGCAAAGCTCCAAAGAGTCCTTTTTGGCAGCTTTATTGTTTTGTGTAGATACATTTAGAACACACAGTCCACGCACGCATATAGACACAATTAGCTCCTAGTAGCTTGAAGATTCGAGCCCTAGTTTTGCATCATTAACCCTTAAAATTTCTCTAAGGTTTAACCCACAGTATCACATTCAAACCCATTCCCATTCATGAGCTCCAGGCTTAGCCTTTTGCGCCAGTCTCTTATTGGGTTACCGAGCGACTGGTACTCTGTCTCACTCTGTGGCTCCGTGGCAGGATTGAATTAAGAGGGGTTGAGTGCTACCTTGGCACGACCTGAGTGAACTCACTTTAATGCACATGTTAAGTTGGACAAAGACACCGAAGCCATCATCAGGGTCAAGGACAGTACGTTCTCTCCTTTTATTACATCCTCATCACCAGTGACCAGGCTGCTTCATGTCCAACTTGTATGAATAGTCGTATTGAGAATGCTCATTCAGATTGTGAGACTATGTTCTCTCCTCTGTCGTTGTTCTTGACCGATAAAGCTGATGTTTAACTTTATTCCAAACTGTTGGAACAGTTCCTGTTCCCTGTTCCTGTTCCTCTCTGTGACTCCCTGCTATTCTGCCTTCTGCTCGTGAAGACATGCAAAACTAAAGATGCACTACTAAAAGGGAAACACGGCATTGTTGGGCTTTTCTGCTTTGATACACCTGAAATGATGGCAACAAAAAATCCTTTAAGCTTATGACTAATGTGATGTTGATCACATAATCATTTGGCTTCATAAAGGACTGACATGATCTGCACATCTCCTAAAAAAACAGAGGGTACAGCAGGTGAAGGAAGAGTTTGGTGGCAATTTTGTTTCAGAACTGATTATATTATTTAATTTGCCTGGAATATTACTACTTGTATTATCATTATAAATGTTACACTCAGTTTGATAACATGATAAATGATAACAGCTTGGACTACTTCTTTATAAAATATTTACAAATGCAAATTCCCACTGAAGGAGTCAAAGCTTGTTTATACACTGAAAGCTAAGGTACAGATGTATCTTATTCTAAAGAAGTGATAGTGTGGTTGAGTGGTGAGGTGTTTTTTGGGGAGGAATTGAAATATGTTTTTGTATATTGTTGATGTTGTCAACTGCACTTTGTATATATTATTAAAAGATTAAAAAGTCAATAAAGAGATATTTGAGAATTAACAATTTTTCCCTATTAGAGAGACATGTTAATGATGCAGTGTATTACAGACATCTGTAAATGTCCTTGTAGTGCTGCTTAAGATAACTATTTGTCAGTGGCATAGTTAGCGATGGATTTGCAACAAAAAACCTTTATGCTAAGTTTAGAATAGCATAAATGAAGTTTCTTACCATTTCTGACAGCCATGGCAGGTTTTGGCCAAGCTGCCAGGTACAGTGGCGACTCTTTCCTCTTTCCCGTGGCCCATTTTTCCACTGGTGAATTCCAGCGTACTGGATTAGAGAGATTAAAGACAAGCCGGTCACCTATGGTCACCCAGCCAACACCATTCTTCACGTATCCAAATTCTCTCTCTGGTTCATCCGTGGTTCACATACCTTTATGTGAATTCTTTAGATTTTCTAATTTAAGTTCAAGATCACGGTTTTTTATATTGCACAATATCATACATAGAAGGTCATTCAGTGTGCTTCACAGGATAAGGAATACAATAATTCAAGAGATGGATACATAAAAAATCAACAAAAGACAACTGAAAGTGCTCTAAGGTTAAGCGCTGTAGCTACACCATCCACACTACATACAAACACACAGACACAGAAACAAGCATGCCCTTGAACTGAACTTCTTCCTTATCCTATCACAATTCATATACACACCAAACTGTTCTGCCTTAAACTTACACTGCAAGTGCCACTGGAAATACCCTTCTATATATAATACATTTCATTCTCTATCCTGCTGCTGCTATTATTTGCACAATTACTTTGTATTTCTGCCTACCTCCATTCAGCATTTTTGCACATCTACCTAATGACTCTTTTATGTAGCTAGAATACAGTATAATACTGCATTCAATCAAACATCAACTGCACTTAATGTTGTGTTGTCTTATTTTGCTGCTCTTGTATTTTTCTTGCTCTCGCTGCATTCTGTGTGTTTGTCCTGTCTGCACTTATTTAGTCTTGTGGTGTTTGTTTTTGTTCTTTGTGTTGCACCATGGTCCTGGAGGAGCATTGTTTTATTTCACTGTGTACATTGTGGAAATGACAATTAATCGACTTGACTTAATATGTGGGCTTTTCTCTTTATCCATCTATACTTACTGTCAGTGTTTTTCTGTATTTCTCTCTTGGCTACTCGTCATACTCTGTCAGATGTTTTCAGCATTGTCTTGTAGTGATGTGGTCAAACTCGTTTGAAAGGATAGCAAAAAAATATTTAATCGTATGTGATGTGTTGATCACATTTATCATTTGGCTTCATAGAAGGACTGACATGTTCGTTTCAACGGGATGTTAGCATACCCGGTCCTGTTACCCTTTCTTTACACCTGTCCTTCTGCCTTTCTCTGCCTTTTATCAGCTCCTCTGCCCCCACCCCCAGCGCACCTCCATGTCTGACTAGAAAAACAGCTGAGAAGCCCCCCTCCCTCCTTTTATGCTGTTTTTTTTTCCTCCTCCCCTCCCCTCCCCCATCCTCTTCCTCTTTCTCTCTAGCTCTCTTTGTTTGCCTGCAGCTCTTCAGCTGGTTGCCACCCAAAGTCCCTTCTTAAGCTCTGATTGGTCCGACTTGCCCCAGGGGTGGGGCCACGGCTCGGGCAGTTACGTTTTTATTTGTCGAACGCCAAGTCTGCGCCTCAGTCGAACGTCACCAAGCCTCGAGTCCTAGAACAGGGAGACGTTCCTACTGCTGCCAACGGTTTTACAGGCTTTTTATTTACTCTGTACATACAAAAATAACTTATAAAGCTCTGAAAACGGCCTAGGTGTCGTCTAGAGGAAAAAAAGGGGATCTAAAAGCCTTCCTCACACCCTTTTTCTCTCAAGCCTTCCTCCTTCCTGTTTTCTCCTGTGCCGTCCTTGCTCGTCTCTTTAAACGAGCAAACAAAAGGCACCTTCTTTCTTTTTTCACTCTCCGTCTTTCTTTCTGTCTCTTTCTCCTTTCTCGTCCTTCTGTGGTCGGTTCCAATCGCGTCTGAGCGTCGGTGGCCGTGTGAAAAGCCTTAATGCTGGCGGAGGATGAGCCCAGCCATCGAGGGGATGGAGGACGAGCAGCAGCAGCTGTACGTGGGCAAAGGGGTTTTGCTTGAGCCCTTCGTGCATCAGGTCGGGGGGCACTCATGCGTGCTGCGCTTCGGAGAGCAGACCATCTGCAAACCCCTCATCCCCCGGGAGCACCAGTTCTACAAGAGCCTACCCGCGGCTATGCGTAAATTCACCCCGCAGTACCGAGGTAGGTGCCCACGGCTAGCTGGGTAGCTGGCGCCCTCTTTCTCTCTTTTTCCTTTTTTACCTCCTAGCATTCGTTTCAGCAGCCCTTTCTCGCTCTCTTGTATTCCCCCCTCTCTCTCTCTTGCGGTGGAGCGGTGTAGATTTTGTTCTTTTTTATGGTAAACTGAAAGACCTCTTTAAGCTTTAGCAGCCTCGTGAAAGAAATCCAGGAGCATTGAGTGTGATAATGAAAATGTCCATTAGGCGTCACTGTTTCACACAATCTGCACTGCACAGTGTTTATGGATTTATTTATTATATTTATTCGACATGTGAATGGGCTCTATCACGACATGGTTTTCAGCTGAGGATATGATCAGATACTGTGCCTCTAGATGACCTCTAAGATTCAGGATTTTTTTGTCTCACACAGTAATACAACACGTGAAATGTGCCCCTGAATTGGCCAGTACTGAATACTGATGCTCAATACAGTTAGGGTTGCATTTGAAGTTGAAGCTTGAAGCAGGGTGAATGGGCTCTGTCACGACACGATATTAAGCTGAGAATGTTATGATCAGGTTTGCTAAATACTGTGCCATGCACATGGTCTATAAAGATTCAGAATTTTTTATTTTACACACAGTAATACAACGTGTCGTGAAATGTCATTAAATCAGTCAATACTGACTGTGTTTTTGAAGTTGAAACTGAAGTTGAAGCAGGGTACAATCTGTAGTCTCTTTAAAAATGTTGTCTTGAAGCTAATTCTAGTCATGGTTAATAAGCTTGGACTTCGATGGGACAAAGATGACTCTCAAAGATGGCCCTCTTGGATTTCCTGGATCAAGAAGATTGCAACTACGACTGTAACTACCCTCCTTTTCAGTTTTTGTCAGATTGTCTAATAATGACAGCACAACATTTAGGCAACCTGTTTTGACATGATAATTTATCCATGCACATTCTGACTTAAGGACCAGAGGTCTCTCTGTATTGACTATAATGTATCTTAACACTTCCATTACTCTTTTCAGTTCCTAGATTCTTTTCTTGTTTTTTTATACTTTATCAACATCTGTTGAAATGTGTAAAGGGATTAGATATTTAGCAGTGGCATACATATGTCTCTAACTGCAGTATTGACCTTTCGTAATGATTTGTGGGAGGTTTGCCCTACTTTGTCTCTAAGAGTATAGTCAACTGTGCATCTGTGTTATGCTTGTATTTTCTCTTTATCTGTATCTCATTCTCTCTGTTTCACACACGCGTGCGCACACACACACACACACACACCCCACTAATTCACATGTAAATCATGGAACAGAACATGAAATTATTGGACTGGATAGAAAAGATGGTGCTGAAGTCAAGGAGCTTCTATGAACTGGAAAAAGGTTTTGGCTAACAAGTCACCTCTCAGGGGTTCTTAAGAGACTTTATAAAACCAAAACGATCACCATATCCAATTCTCTGTGCTACTGTAAATGTGTTACTGTTCATTTATGCCTGTTTCTCTTTTTCCCAGTACTGGAGTGTTCTGTTTGAAAAGTACATTTTGTAAAGTTGTGTCTATTATGTCTGTGGTGTATACATGATGTGTAAGATGCATTTGATGCAGACTTTAAATTTACTTGTTTATTTATTTTTTTTAAAGTATTTTTGAAAAATAAATTAAGTTTGAGTCTTAATCCTTGTGTCTGGTCTTAGTGATCTGGATGTCTTACTGCTTTTGGTTCCTTTGAATGTGTTTGCCCATTCAGATACAGTGAAACCACACCTATATTGTGGCCATTGTTGTTCTTTTGCCCTTCTCCCCTGCCCTTGCTTTTTGTTCCTGTCTTTCTCCCTCCATCTCTTTCTCTGTTACTCTGCTTTCTGCACATGTCTCTCTCCTGTTCTCTGTTTTTTGCGGATCTGTCTGATCTCTATCAGGTTAGGAGAAGGCTGTGCAACTTTTGTAAAACCCTGGAAAAATTTAGGAACAAAAAAAAGAGTACAGTGGGTAAGAGATGCTGAAGATTTCCCAGACCGCCTATTTTTGAGCTGGGAACTCTTGACTACGTTCTAATAAGATGAAGTGGGTTTCCTCCCTGGTGCTTAAAAGTAACTTTCTTCTCTCGCTTTGTCTTTCTTTTGCTTTATCAATCTGCAGGGGTGGTATCGGTAAGCTTTGAGGAGGATGAAGAAGGAAATCTGTGTCTCATTGCCTATCCATTACTCAGTGAGCTGGGGGATCTGGAGAATGTGGACCCCTCAGCTGATGTGGAACCCAAGTACAAGATGAAGTGGTCCAATAAGATGCTGCTGGACAATGATGGCTACAGCAAGGACAGAACCAGACACACACGCAAGGACAAAGATAAGAGGTGCTGATATATATACTGAAACACACTTCACTTTACATGTGAACAGACTGAAAATGTATGTAGGACATGTTGACATAGCACATTTCCATAAGCATTTGCTTATTCTTTTAGTTTTTCTTATCCTCTCACTGCTCTTAAGGTCAGATACCAGATCAATTTCACACCAGCACAAACCCAAAAGTCTTGAATTATTGGGACAAAGTAGGTCACTGTCCTGCTTTTCTTCTTCAGCTTGGCACTCATGTCCAGCTGACATTAGTGTGTAACTGTTGACCTCCCTCATCATCCTTATGATGAAACAGTTGTCCACAGGGTACCAATCTGGGACAAGCAGATGTGCCTTCACCTTCTGAAAGGAGGTGGGTCAAGGCACTTGCTATGACATGGGTCTCATTTGTCTCAGCTGCTTTAAGTCAAGCTTTTCCATTCTGGTGCTTATCCAGCTCCAAGTAAACCAATAAAGTAGTAGTATAAGATGGTGGCGTTGGCCTAGTGGGTAGGATACTTGCCTCTGGACCAAGAGGTTGTGAGTTTGAATCCTACCTTCAGCACACCACCACTGGGTTCCTGAGGAAGACCCTTAACCCCAAGTTGCTCCAAGGAGACAGTCCCCTGTAGTTAGTGAATGAAAGCTGCTTTGGATAAAAGCGTCTGCTGGATGCCTTTTACTTAAATGTATCTAAAAGAAGAATCTGATGCTCTGGAAAATTATGTAAGGCTTATGTTATGGCAGTCAGATGATGGAGGACACCGCTGTTCACAATTTGTCATGCACTGAAAAAGCTTATAGGGCTTATAGTGTCTTTACATTTTGATGCTGGCAGTTTTTTTAAAGGCTACAAAGGGACAGGGTTCATTATTTCTCCTTTTATGTGGAATATCTTGCCTTTGTGGTTTATTTTAGGGAGACTTTTGTCAAATCATAATGAGATTGGTCAATGAAAAGTATAATTGTTTTTTTTTCTATAAGAAAAAATAAGTCTTAAGTTATCAAGATCATTCTTTTTTTAAATTGTGGCAAAATCTTTCTCCATGTTGTGCAGTCTAAAGCGTGAGGAGGAGCTAGAGTGGTTCCAGCAGGCCGAGGTGCTCTACTACAGCCTGGAGAGGAGCAACGCTGCTGTACCACAGTTTAAACACAATCCCTGGAGCCTCAAATGCCACCAGCAACACCTGCAGAGAATGAAGGAAAATGCCAAGCACCGCAACCAGTACAGTATCCTACAACTGCAGTTCCTCTAAACAGAATTACTGCATTGTAGTGATGTATCTGTCACTGTGAATGTGTTGAAAGCTTTGATGTTGACAAGAGATGTTGTATTTTGTTGTATGGCTTAAACCTGTAAAAGAAAGTCTGAAAAGCGTAGGCCACATTGTTGCATACTAACTATGGCATTGAAAAGGGCTGATTATACTGTAGATATGGAATGACATTTTGATGTTTTTGAAAGGAAATAGAAGTTGGCTGGCTTTGTAAAAGCCAGTGCTTGAGTCCATGTTTCCCTTGACCTAGCCCCCTCCCAGAATTTATCCTGCTGGAGAACCTGACTTGGCGCCACAAGGTCCCATGTGTCTTGGACCTGAAAATGGGCACACGGCAACATGGGGATGATGCTTCTGAGGAGAAGAAAGCTGTGCAGATTCGCAAGTGCCAACAGAGCACATCGGCTACCATCGGTGTCCGTCTCTGCGGCATGCAGGTAGGCTTCTGCGTTATAATGGTGAATTTAAAAAGCTGGTTTGTCTTCCTTCTGTATACTCTGCTGCCTTCCTAAATATTAAAAAAACGTGTTTATGTAATGTTGCCTTTTTGTATTCTGCAGGTCTATCAATCTGACTCCGGCCAGCTCATGTTTATGAACAAGTATCACGGCCGCAAGCTGACCCTGTCTGGCTTCAAGGAGGCCCTGTTCCAGTTTTTCCACAATGGCCGACGGCTGAGACATGAGCTCCTGTCACCGGTCCTACGGAAACTGCATGAGCTGCAGGCAGCTCTGGAGGCATGTGAGAGCTACCGGTTCTACTCTAGCTCCCTCCTTATCATCTATGATGGAGATCCTCCCCGCTCCCGCCGCTCCCCTGAAGAAGGCCTTTCAGATGAAGAGGAAGAGGAGGAGGAAGAAGAAGAAGAGGAGGAGGAGGAGGAAGAAGAAGAGGAGGGAGGTGCATTTGGATTTCCTTGCAGTGCTGGAGGGGCTGGAGGTAGCAGTGGTGCTAGCAGTAGCAGCAGCGCCACCAGCAGTAGTGCTGGGAGCAGCAGTAACTCGGTCGTGAGTTGTCGGCGCACCAGGATGGACCCAGGGCCCTCGGTGGATGTGCGCATGATTGACTTTGCCCACACCACATGCAAACACTACAGGGAGGACAGCGTGGTTCATGAGGGCAAGGACAGCGGTTACATTTTTGGTCTGCAGAACCTAATCACTATAATTTCGCAGCTAGATGACCACAGCACAGATTGAACCCCCTATTGCTGTTTCTCTTGTGTTTTTGTCTTGATGGATGATGAGCTTCTGTAGCTGCATCACAGACTGTGGGCTTGGAAGGAGGGGGAGTCTACCAATGTCAGTCTTTTATTTTTTTGTTTTCTTTCTCTTTTTTTTCCACCAATCCTTTCGGCCCTCTCAATAAGAAATGAATGTGGTAATGAACTCCATTTGGGTCTTTGCTATTTCTGTGCACAGAGGATTAAAAAGGGTTGAAGAGGCTAACATTGACATGGCAGCATTTTGTTTACTTTAGTCAATGACCAGTAGGCTTCCTCATGGTATACTTCTTCATGCTTAGAAGTTTTATGTCCCACTTTTTGTTAATGGACTTACAAAAATAACAAACTTATTCCAGTCCCAACCCCATTCCTGGAAGGGTCTAGAGCCTGAACTTGCACTCAAGATTTTATTTGCCCTTGCACTGGACTGGGAGCAAAAGGAGCACAAGGAAAAGACTCCTCAACGTCACTCAGAAATAACCACCCTCGCGCCTTTTTTCCATTGAAGAGACGACTATATTCAGTTACATAGAGACATACAGAGACTCGAATAGAGCTTTATTTATTTGACATACTTTATTTCTTAAATAAACTAAAAAATTAAAAACAAGAATTAAGAAAAGATGACATTCCATGTTAGTTATAATAATGATATTAATAAATATTGTTATTTGACATGTTGAGATACCTCTCTTATATATCTGTTATCGACAGTATGTTGGAGGTCAAATAAAACCGCTTTTTGTTAAATGCTGAATGTCATGGTTTTATTTCTTATGGAAATGACAGCATTTCAGAATAAGCGTTGCTCTTTTTAGTTGTTTTATTTTTTTTCATCTCCTCTATAATGCTAATACAGAGATATTGTATTTACCCATTGAAAACAAATTCAAAATACGTCAGTGTTGGTAACCGAATTGTTACAGCAATACAAGAATCCTTTGTAAGTCCTTTTGTAGGGAAAAACAGGATTAAAAGCTCTGCGGATAGTGATGTGTGATCTCTTCTTCCTCTTCAGTTTTGTTGCCCACAGCTTTAGAAGTGAGCCGGTCTTATGTCACTGGTTCATTCTCTCGTCTTGTGATTTTGGACCACAATTCCAGTAGTTTTTGTGTAGCTGCAGATAGTTGCTCCAGCCAAGTGCTCTGGCCCTCATGTCCTAGAGGTGTGAGAGCACGCTGTAGCTGCTGCCAGAGCAGTAATGAAGGATTAATGAATTCCGCAGTTGATTAGCCTGGAAACTATTTGAGGATGGTTACCTCATTACAACTGGGATCCTGTCATGTCAAAGATGTAGCTGTCACAGATTAAAAAAAAAAAAAGGGTAATTGGCTGCAATTACCAGTGTCATTTTTGGGATTGCAGTAGGGTCCAAATTCTTTGATACAGCCATGGCTTAGACAACCAGAGACTTCATGTCAAAACTGAAGCTCTTAGTATATCTTCCCAAACTGGAAGAGGTCAACCTCACCCTGAGTGTCGGATAACATTGTTTAGTTAATGAGATCTGGTAGACAGATGAATTAGCATAATTAAGCAGGGTGCAGTGAACGTATGACAAGGACGAGTGTGACCTATTGAGTTACATTTTAATTCAAACCTGTAAAATCCCCTTATATTAAATCAGTAATTATGCAAAATTCAAAAAAGTAATTATAGTTTGTTACTTGCTTTGTATAATTTTAAGCTGACCCTGAACCTTGCATAAACATTTATATAATCTAAAAACATAATTGACTTGATTTGCAAAAGTATATGCAAACGTTTGGCTGCCCCTGGTTTTGTTGAAGTGAAAAAGCCCATATCCTCTTCAGAGGATCCTCTTCTGCACATTAAGGCACGTTTTGTTCCCAGTATAGTAAACTAAATAGAACTTGCATACCAAGTTCTATTTATATTTCTAGATTGTATAGAGTACATTTGTACTGTGCTGTTTGTATATTATTCTATTTTTATTTTTTGTTTGCTGCTCACACAAAACATTTGGTCTCTATAGAGCATGTGCCAACCTAATTTCACTTAGAAATTCTGGAAACTGAAAGTTTGTCAAGATGCTTTTTCAGGATTTATTCTGACATCCAAAAATCAAGCTGTCAATTTAAAATATCGTTCTTGACATTCTACAACTTTCCTAATTATGAAATCATTCACATCTGCTTCTTGTCCTGGATATGTCTAAAACATGAAGTGTTAAAATGACGTGCCCCGACTATTAGACTTTTTACCAGTCGACTATGACAATTTGAGCAGGGAGGGCAGAGATGACTGAAGCCTGTGTGGCCAGTTTCTAGAGTAGCATCCGTTTTTCCTTATTACATCAGAGAATTCAGCTGAATTAAATGATCAATACAACATAGGCTAAATGAAACCAAACTAAATATGGATGCTGATTCATAAAAATATTTTAAGTGGTATTTTTGATGATGAAAACGTGAAAGAACTGCATTTCAAGTACCTTTCTCTTTTTCTTGTTCTGCTCACCTCTTACACCAACAAACATAGTCAGTCACACAGTGAGGAGAGTGAAAGCTCAGAGTTTTTTCTCTCTACTAAAAATGGTTTATTATATTTTTTCTCATCGCTGTGAGGATTTTACTAAATTCAGCCACCAGGGCATTAGTAAGGTCAGGTACTGATGTTGGATCGCAGACGGTGCCCCAGTTTATCCTGAGGTTAATGGATGGGACTCCACAGAGAATGAGATGCACTGCTGTAGTCCAGTGCTGGGGGTGTAATCCCCTCTAGTCGATGCTTGGCAAGGCTCGTGTACTGATCCAGAGTGTTTAAATTTTACTGACAGTGTTTTGCTACGGCGATTATACAAGCTGTGCAGTTCAACATCAGTGTCAACAAAGTGTGCACCTTTAAGTAACTGATTCCATTGGATACTTTTGGATGCATATTTTGGACCAATAACATTTCTACCTTCTACAAGTTACTAATGCACTGCAGAGTTGTTCTTATATGCATTGATGTTCTTATATGTTTAGGCCTTTAGCAAACAGCATATTCATCATACATTAACATTGCTTCTGCTTGAGAGTAGCTCTAACCTCAAATAATTCCTCTATCCCCTGTATTTTCATCACTGATCCACTATGCCTGTCATTGGAGGAGTAAAAGCGGGAAGGCTCTTGTGCTATTGAGCAGCTGCTACAGAAGGCTTAACCGTTCCATAGGGCACATGAGACTGCAGCTTATGTGTTTTTGCTTGGGCTTACATGGTGGTGAGGTTAAATAGTGCATGTTTGCTTTAGCGATTTAGACTCTATGACTTTGCTGGGCTGCTCTGGCCCCTCCCTCATCCCTCAACTATATTTCAGAGATGTTCAGTGGGGCTTTCTGAGCATTTGGTGGTTGATCTGATTCTGCTAGTGTCTGTGCTTACGTGCATGAGTGTGTAAGATGAAGTGTGTGTTTGCACAGCATCGTTGTCTCAGGTTGCTGCGGAAAGTAGACCTGTTTCGTAACAGAGGAAAAGTCTCTATGGCAACAGAGCAGAGCTTTTTTCCCCTTCTTTTTCCTTCCCCTGATGCTGTGACTCGTGTTGTCCTACATACGTTAATTAACCCCCATGAAATAGATCAAGTGAGTATATCTCTGTACTGGAATAGATCACAAATGGCCTTTTGTCTTCCATTATAATCACTGGATCATTTTAAAGTATTGTTCTATTTTGGTCCCGCCTCATTTGTTCGTCCTGTGAGACCTACTGGCTTTGTTCTCATTGTGAACCAGAATAGTTTGCTCTGGAGTTGCTCAATTACTTCTATCTCTTTGTACTTTGTGGTCTCGGCGCTCACAGAGACGTCCGTCCACACACACACACACACACACATCCATTTATGTTTTTACATGTGCTTATATAAGACACGGCCCTGGATTCCAGACATGAAAGAGAACGGGGAAATGTGAGTATGGTAAATATTGAATGAGCCAAATCAGGTGTTTACGGCATTTGATGAGAACTATAATGTAATGTAATACTGGTCTGCCACAAGGAGAGGTCTGGGAATGATTAAGCAATTACATAGACATAAACAAATTTATGTTTTTTTTTGTATACATTCTAATATTAGCTTTTAAAGGCACACTGTATACCGCTAACCGGGTTTTAAATAGAATTACTCAGGTGTGTAAGAATTTTGCATATTACTGTACTGTATATTCACTCGTTGTATACTTACTGCATAAGTATATGTCTCAGTGTGAAAATTTGGGTGCCCCTGTCTTGGGTGTGTATGTATGTGTGTGAAACTTTGTTGGGTGTTACCCAGATGTCAGTGAATGTTCTCATAACTTTGGCTAACTTCATGTAAAGGTTTTGAAATAATAGGCACACCTAGCTAAATAGCTATCATAGCTATCTGGGTTCTGAAAATATTCCAGGAATGTTGCAGCAGATACATTTCCACCCCAAGTTCATTTCATTTTTAACAGTCCAAGAATGTTGTCTTGTAAAGTTATGAGATGGACATTATTTGTGATTTGCCCTAAAACTTTATCCCAGATGTGATATTGAACATTTTATTAATAATACTGAATATTTATTAAAAGGGACATATTATGCAAAACTCACTTTTTTAAGTAATAATAGGTATATGGGCTGTACAAAACAAGTTCTTTGCACGAAATCACTCTCACATAAAGAGATCTCACCAACTGTATTCTTCACAGTTTCAGTCCCTTTCAAAATGAGCCATTTGGATTGCTCCCTTATTGTGATGTCACACTAAGGATATTTGCATAGAACAACCCCTCATCTGTCGAGCCCCCACACAATAGATTAGTTGAAGATCCGCCATTTTTGGGTTTAGGAGCACGCATAAGACACTGAGCGCTGTGGCTACAGGCAGAGGCAAGTCACTCATGAAGTGTGGTGTTCATTTTGCTCTGGGTCTAACTCAGGGTCGAACATATAGGGCTGGATAGTACCTCTGTCTTCTGCCTTTTCCACAGATGTTGAGTGTCCCAATACTTTTGTCCATCTAGTGTATCTCTCACTCTTTCTTTCTCCCTACCTTTCTTCCTTCAGCCTGGTCACCATGCAGGCTAGAACCACTGTCACAGATTGAATGGATGGAAAGAAAGAAAGAAAGAAAGATAGAAAGAGAGACTTTCACTGGTGTTAAGGACATGGATTCTAATGTGTAAAATCCAGAATTTAAACGCACATCTTAAGCATGGGATGAGTGGGGTGTGGCCAGCAACAACTTATTTGCATAAAAAGGACAGAGCCCTTAAACGGCTCATTTTAAGAGGGACTGGAACTGTCAATAATAAAGCTGGTAAGATCTCTTTATGTGAGAGTGATTTTGTGCAAAGAACTTCATGAACATGTTTTGTACAGCCCATAGACCTATAATAACTTCTTTTTAAAAATTAAGTTTTGCATAATATGTCCAGTTTAATAATCCATACCAGTTCCATTTTCTTCCACACAGCCTCACTCCCCACTCCCCATGTTTTCAAGATTTTTTTTAATCATTTGATTTAACAATACAGTACAATCACTGTTGCTTTTAACAATGACTGAGACTAGACCAAAACAAGCTTAGTCACAGGAAAGTTTGTATTTTTATTTTTATTTTCATTGTAGAAATATTGTATCAGGCCCCCACTGAGGTACAAACACTTCCAGTACCATAGGAGTGCCCCAGTAGTCAGGGTAAGTTTGGTGAGGTGCTGTATGAGCACACACAGGTGAGCAGCATTAATCAGCTGAGAAACTTGCAATGAAGTAAAAAGGCATCTAGGATTGAGGAATAAACATCAGTA
>JBBPDE010000107.1:14965448-14975468 GCA_037974605.1 Nannopetersius ansorgii | reverse complement strand
ACTTGAATGGGTTAAATGCAGAGGAACAGTTTTACACTTCACAGTGCGCTCACGTATGACAGAATACACAATCCTCCAATGCTCACCTAGATTCCTCCAAAGAAGGCTGCACAATACACTTTGTCTTATTTATTAAACGAAACAACCAGAAAACTACTTATATGGTTGGTTTTTTTTACAGTTTTATAATTGAAGAGTGAGGAGTAGTATGATTTAATGGTAAGTTTTAACAATATTTACACATCATAAACTATTATTGGGCCCTTCAAGTAACTCTGAGGCCATTTTGTCCTTTTTGTCAACGACTTCACACTCTCTCCTCTTTTGTCTCTCAGTTCAAATTATTTCAAAGAAATGACATATGAGCATATACAGCCTTGCATTGAAATGAAATTAACGATAAACAATTTAACAATAAAATGAGTGGGTACAAATACGGTATAGTAATAGTAATACTGTTACTACTGATAGTAATAATAGATAAACTAAATACAGCAGCAGGGTGTAGGAAATTAGGAAGTAATATATCAGTAGTAGAATTATGAAGTGCACTCGACCCACCCTCCCCCTCTCCCTCACCCTGCCTCCTTCCCCCTCTCTCCTCATGCAGCAGGAAGGGTATTTGGTGTTGGTGGGTTCATACGTCGTTGAAATTAAACATTTTGGAGGAGACCAGAGTATCTACACGATACCGAGGGCCTAAAACGACTGTAAGTTTTTTTCATTAAACCCTGGCTGTGATAGCTGTCCTTTTGTCCTTTCACACTTCTGCCCAGTCACTCTACCAGAGCATCATCATTAGCTACACAGCTAATGTTAGCATTAGCCTTCCGCCAGTGTCCGTTGTTTTGCACGGAATTACAGCTGTCTGACGAGAAATAATCTACTTTTTCTTGAGCTAAATAATGAGAGACACATTAGGCCAACGTTATTTTAGAGGTTTAGTAGACAGTAAATAGTTCCATGGCCATACGGACAGATGAATAGCTTGAAAGTCACAATAATCTACTTTCTTTACTGTTAGTGAATTTGACATAAAATAACATGTTAACTTGCCTTACAAACACACCAGTACGGGTTTTAAGTGCTGGTTATTCTGTTAGTAGACCTTACTAGTTTTTGTCTTCATAAATGCTAACTAGCTGCTGTGTCGAGGCAAATGAGCTAGCTTCAGCAGCCTGTGTTTGAGACAGGGCGTGTTGCTTAGCATGCAGGTTTTCCAGAATCGCTCCTGTTCTCAGTTGTTATTATTATAATATTAT
The DNA here is from genome assembly GCA_037974605.1 of Nannopetersius ansorgii. Classification (NCBI taxonomy): domain Eukaryota; kingdom Metazoa; phylum Chordata; class Actinopteri; order Characiformes; family Alestidae; genus Nannopetersius; species Nannopetersius ansorgii. The sequence goes on along the minus strand of JBBPDE010000107.1, from coordinate 14,974,206 downwards.
TGCTTACATAGCCTATATGGACAAAAGTTTTGGGACGCATGACCATTACACCAGCAGAGACTCTTAATGACCTTGCATTCAAATACACAGGTATGGAGTTTCTCCCCCTTTCGCTGCTGTAACAACTTCCCCTCTTGGAAGACTTCCACTAGATTTCTGTTGTTGAACGAGAAGGCTTAGCTGGCTATCTCCGTTCCAGTTCATCCCAAAGATGTTGGTTGGGATTGACGTCAGAGTTCTGTGCGATGCTGTCAAGTTCTTACACCCTTCTATGAACCTTACTTTCTGCACCGAGGCACTGTCTTGCTGAAATAGAAAAGGATCTTCGCCAAGCTGTGTCCTCAAAGTTGTCCAAAAATGTTTTGGTATGCTGAAGCATTACATTACATTTAATAATTAAGAGCTGTTCCAATACGTATGTCCACATGGTGTAGCTGAAATTTTACATACGAATCTGTTTGAAATTGTGACGTTTTGCATAACCATGTTTGCAATTCAGTACACTAATATGATGCACCAAAATTCTTTCCTGTAGATTGGATAAGGTCATCCTGTCAGCACCACTCAAGTAAACCATGGCTGAACCTGAACTGCTTTTGGACTCCAATATTCGCCTGTGGGTCGTGCTGCCTATCGTGTTCATCACCTTTCTTGTCGGGGTCATACGGCATTACGTCTCGATTCTGCTGCAGAGTGACAAGAAACTCACACTTGAGCAGGTTTCTGACAGGTAACTCCCTTTTGTAGTGTCCAGATAAATGGTGTTTGTAACTGATTTCTTTGACTTAACCTATTCTCTCTGGCCTTAGCAGCTGAACTAATTTTATTTCATTATAGTCAGCTTACACTAAGATGCTAAACCAGTGGTTCTCAATACATGCCTTCCAGGTCCCTTTAAATGGACCACATTTTTGTTCTATCCAAGCTTCCAACACACCTGAACAAAGAAATTTAATACACGGGGGGCTTAACACTGTTTGAGAAGCACTGCCTTAGGCAGACCTAATATACTGTTTTAATATTTTGTCCATGAGCTTGGAAAGGAACCTGTACGTTTGAAATTGTATTCAAATTTCTAGTGTTTCAAAAGAAGAGAGATGCTGTGATCAATCCTCCATCCATCCTTGATCAGTTAATTAGGTATACATACTACAAGCATTAAGACTGACCCAGACCAGAGGTGAATGGGTTGTCTATATTATGATGCTTTAGTTCCAGCACATTTTGGTGATTTCCCTGCTCAGAAACCCCTGGTTCACCTCGCCAGTTAATTGTCACGTTTAGTGAATGTGTTTGAGGAGGAGAACCATCAAACTGTGCTGGACACCGGTCCTCCAGGACCGGAACTTGATACCCCTGCCATAGGGCAGGCACCACTAGGCTTTGATGACGCTGTACTGTTTTGTTTTTTTGTCTCCATCAACTGCTAGTTACTGAACTTAGATCTGTGAAAAAAGGGAAACCCAGTAATAGAATTTGACTCAGTAAAACCTGTCTTTTTGTCTCATTTAAGCCTGTGAGTTAACAGTCAGTTGTGTATTGTGTTAAACATATAGCCAGGTTCTCATCCGGAGTAGAATATTAAGAGAAAATGGAAAATACATCCCCAAACAGGTGAGATTGATGCATTTTTTTACATGATATTTTCAGATGGTTTAATTCCTGTGAGAGATGAGATATGTTACACAGTTCTGCCCTACAAATACAATACCTTTAAATCTGTTCTATGCATCTTATAAACATTAGTTCAAGAATATGAAAACATGTATGTACAGTCTAATACATAATGTTTTTTTAACACATTATTCTTTTATTAAATAGTCCTTCTTAATGAGAAAATTTTACTTCAATAACCAAGACGATGGCTTCTTTAAAAAGACAAAAAGAAAGGTGGTGCCTCCTTCCCCAATGACTGGTATGCATTGTTCTTCTATGCAGGGTTAAATACTTTATCACATATTTATGTTTAGATTTTGTGTTTTCACATAAGTATGATCCATCTGTAAGGGTTATCTGATCAACTAACTATTGATGTAACATATGTGTTAAACAATCCAGATCCCAGCATGTTGACAGACATGATGAAAGGCAATGTAACAAATGTCCTGCCCATGATTCTTATTGGTGGCTGGATCAACTGGACATTTTCTGGCTTTGTTACAAGTAAGAGATTATTTACTTTGCACTTTTCAGCGAATATGACATTTTGATTAACTGCTAATAAAAACTTTAACTGGATTCCTGCCAGTAGGCCATTTAGTGGAAGAAAGGCAAATGTAATAAATTGTAAAATTCAGTGCGTAAAGTACTTTATCAGCTGCTTTAGTTCTATGGTTGTATGCATTTCATATTTATGTATGGATGGACGATGGACTACTGACATATAAAAATATTCTCTCCTCAGCTAAGGTACCATTTCCCCTCACTCTCCGTTTCAAGCCTATGTTGCAACAAGGCATTGAGTTGCTCTCTTTAGATGCATCTTGGTAAGTGGTTTTACAGATACTTAGTGTATGATGTCCACAAAACTTTTATTTTAACCATTAATGTTTTGTTTATGGCACTCTTAAAACATAACATTTATTACACCTGAAATTACATTTTTGTTCAGTGAGGCATTGTATATTATTTCAATTTTATATTATTTCAGGGTAAGCTCAGCATCTTGGTATTTCCTTAATGTTTTTGGCTTGAGAAGCATGTACTCTTTGATTCTTGGACAAGATAATGGTAAGACAATTTTCCCTTCTGATACGAAACAATGGAATTTTCACTTTATTTTGATGTAGTTATTCCTTTATACGTATATTAAGTGCTTATCATTAGATATGTTAATACATTTTAAAATGTTTCTGTGACAGGTGCAGATCAGTCTCGAATCATGCAGGACCAAATGAGTGGTGCTGCCATGGCAATGCCTGCAGACACAAACAAAGCATTCAAGGTAATTTAAGTTAAATATGTGACAAATACAACGATCAGCCACAACAGTTAAACCACTGACAGGTGACATTAATAAAGGTAATTTTCTGCATACAGTGGCACCTGTCAAGGGGTGGAGTTTTATTAGACAGCAAATTAATAAATGTGTTACTGCAAAGGTGCAGACAGATCAGAGTGCCCATGCTAAATCTCTGTCCACTGGCAAATAGATCATGGAGCATAGCACCAGGATAATGTGCCCTTCTATGCTGAAAACATTGATTTTCAAACAATTCCTATACATGACCAAGAGGTCAAAGTGACATGTCCTCCAAATTCGCCACGTTTCAATTCAAGCATCTGTGGGATGTATAGAACAAACTAGTTTGATGCCACTTGGTGCCAAATACCACCACTTTACACCTTTAGAGTTATTGTGGAATATATGTGTTGATGGGTCAGAGCTGCTTATCAAGGTGACCTGCTCAATATGAGAGTGGCAGTTTTAATGTTCTAGGATATTTAGGTTTGCCCAACAAACTCAGACCCTGTTTTAGTGTCCCATTCCTGTTTGTGATTGTTGGGAGACTCTCTTGTTTTACACTGTTCTAGAATGTCCTCACATTTTCAGACTAGTTAATTTGTCCTCACCCTTTCACACTGATTTATTTATTAACAATTATTTATTCTAAATATTTTAACACAACAGCTAAGGATTTTGGTGTTACTCTGCCCTTTATAGAGGAGACGGGGCTTCTTGTAGACGATTCAATAACCATCCGTTTATGTCGTCCTCAGGCGGAGTGGGAGGCGCTGGAGTTGACAGACCATCAGTGGGCTCTAGAGAGTGTGGAGGAGGACCTGATGAGCAAGGACTTGGACCTGTCTGGCATGTTCAGCAAAGACTTGCCAACAGGAATTTTCTAAGGGCCTGTTACACTAAGGGGAGGAATTAAAGGGCAGCACAAAGGACCTATTTATAATTAAATTGTTTGGACTGGTTTTGGAACTGTTGAGACACATTCTGATCTTGTAGATGACCTGCATAAATCTCACTGCGACATATCATGTGCATGCACTGTTGTCTGTTCACTGCTCTCGATACTTTTTTTTTCCATCCCACTGTATGATGGAAATAGTTTGACAGTAATTACATCATTGTAACTCTGCAGTGGCTTCCTTTTAATGCAGCCATTTATTTATAGGGTAGCGTTGGCCTAGTGGGTAGGTTACTTGCTGCTAGACCAAGTAGTCATGGGTTCGAATCCAACCTTCAGTACACCACAACTGGGTTTCTGAGCAAGACCATTAACCCCAAGTTGCTCCAGGGAGACTGTCTCCTGTAGTTAGGGAATGGAAGTCGCTTTGGATAAACATCTGATAAATGCCATAAATGTACATGTAAATTTATAGTGTATAAACAGTTAACCATTTAATGTCAAAATCAAATCATTCAGCTTGTACAGCCCAACCTACAACATTCCTCAACATTATAATCAGTCCTTTTATTTTCTTAACAGCACCTCACTGAGTGTCATTTTATTGGACCAAATAATCAACAGGAATGTGGTTAATTTATGTGGTTAACAAGTAATTGAATGAGTTTTAGAAAGTGGACCAGTGAAGAAAATACTGGTTTGGTTATATGGATCAGACTATTTTATTATGGGTTATTAGACTTTCCTCTACTAACACTAGATTAGTGTGTTCTTCCGGATTCCACTCTATTATACATTTGTTTTTGATTACTTCATAGTCTCTTTTCACTTTTTATAGAATCTCATCACTATTCTTGGTTGTGCTTAGTTTTGTATTATTTAATTTGGTTTGTGACATGTTTTGTAAGTTTTGACACCTTCATGCACTTGCAGTAAGTGTCAATTCATAATAGACCTTGTTTTATCAAAACTGTGTTTTGTGCCTTAATTATTATCAGCTAATAGAGTATTAAATTATTTGTCCCTCTGAAATGGACAAAGCTACACTATATGGACGAAGGTATTGCATATCTGACCCGTACACGTCTATGTCATTGCATTCAAATACATAGACTTGAACTTGTTCCTCCCATTGCAGCTATAATAGCCTCCACTGTTCTTGGAAGGCTTTCTGTAGTGTTTTGGAGTGTTTCTATTGGAATTTGTGCAAATTAATTCTGTAGAACATTAATGAGGTCAGGCACTGAATCTCTGTTCCAGTTCATCCCAAAGTTGTTGGATGGGGTTGAGGTCAGGGCCCTGTGGGGGCCAGTCAAGTTCTTCCACACTGAACTCATCCAACCATGTCTTTATGGACTTTGCTTTGTCCTTGCATCATGTTGTCCAAAATGTCCATATGCTGAAGCATTAAGACTGCCCCTCACTGGAAGTAAGGTGCCCCTAGCCCAAACTTGATTCTGGGGCTGGTTGGATGGTCAGACCCATCAGACCTTTTGAAAGGCTTCTTTTGTGTGCAGATTTAAACCAAGGCGAGTGTTTTTCAGCACAGCACTGGGGTTGGAGCACCAGCATCAGAAATGAATTTACTAAACAGGAGCTGCAAGAACTACCAGGGATGCTTGGTTGTCATGGTGATAGCTCTGGTTCTTGAGTGGCTTCTGGTTCACTGGGAGTCTGTAGACAACATGATTCAAAGAGACTTTTACAACTATAGAACAGTAAATGTCCACAGTGTTCTGACAGCATTGCATAATATATTTTTGTCAGGACTGTCAGCTAAAAAAGTAAATTGGCACCTTATAGTCATGTGTGAACAATGTGAAATTTTTTCTCTGCATTTAACACATTCACCAAGTGAAGCAGCCGGCTGCCGCCAATGGGAGGCACCCAGGAAGCAGTGTGTTGGGACCGTCCATACTCTTCTCTTTTGCGGTTCCTTGGAGGTGGAATGAGCTGACCCCCCTGACCGGAGGAGCAAAATCTCTCTCTACCTTCAAAAACCTCCATACATTCATATGTCCAGTGAGAATCTTCTTGCACTATTCCCTACATAAAGACTTTTGCACTTAGTACTCTCTGGTTCTCCCACTATCCTGAAACTCGAATGTTTCCTCATATTTCCTCATAAGTCATTTTGGATAAAAGCATCTGCCAAATGAATGTAATGTAATGTAAGGAACAACTGGGGGCCCTTGCAATCAGAAGGCAATGAGTCCAGGACTGCCAGTGGCACCACTACGGTAACCCTTAAGTAAGGTACCAACCCACACAGTGCACCGTTGATGCTGCCTTCCTGGCTGCCCACTGCTACACTTGGTGAATGGGTTAAATGCAGAGAAAAAATTAACACAGTTCACAATGACAAATGGACACTTTACTGTAATACAATGTATTACAGTTTCTGTCTCGAGTCACAAAAACATTGGGATGAGAAAGAGTGTTTAGGGCGCCCCCTACTGCTAACGTATGTAAGTGCAGTTTGCACAACTTGGGGCTGGTGCTGGTGCGCTGCGTTTTGGTAGCTTAGCCACTCAGGCTAGCCCTCTCACCCTGCAGCCGGACTCACACTCGGCACGATGGCGGAGGGAGGCGGACCCGAGTCGGGCAACGCTTCAGACCCTGACGCAGAGCCGGGGTCGGCTCAAGCGCCACTACCTTCTATCGAGAGTCAGAAGCAGACCATCGGAGCACTACTGAAAACCACGCTCCGAAAGGGGGACGAATGGTAAGCTCTGGCTTTACACTGGATCAAACTTAGCTAGTGTGCTTATGTAGCAACGGGCCTACAGCTTCACACTCTTAGCTACAACAACAATCTGGGCTTGCTAAACAGCTAGCTGGCTTAATGTGTTCCACTGTCACTCCTTTACCTTCTCAACATTTAATGTATGTGGTGCTGCAAGATGTAGTACCTTAATACAATTAATTATAATATTTTTTCAGCTTAGCATTCGCAGACTGTCACGTAGGCTAATGTTAGCGTAGCCAAGGTTACCGGTATCTGTCAGAACATTCTCTTTAGAAGCTGTTCGGTTGTACTATGTTCACACTAAAAACACCCATTTTTGAAAGTGGAGCTTGGCATAACTTTCTGTACACACCCTGCCTAAATAAATTCAGATAGCCAGAAGGCGTAAAGCCATCCAGAATGTTTTTGATAAGCAGCTGGCTAGCTGCGTAGACAGGTTGTAAGCATGACTTCTGGCTATCTACACGACAATGGTTATTACTAGTTTATGATAAAGTTATCCAAGGGGAGAACAGTTCCATAAAAACACCACAACCAACTAGACACTGGTTAACCTTACATCTTAGTCATTAATAACCAAGCTAACCACAGTAGCCGGCTACTGCTTTGTCATTGGGAATGGTTCACACCAGCAACTGTTCTGATTGGAACTGAATGAAACAATATACCAGTAGCCAGACAGCCCCAGTGAATTAAATAAGTAAAATGTGGGCTTGTTTGCTGTAGTAGAACGTTATATCGACGTGGTGTCGCTTTATATTGCCAGAGACCGTCCTTACACTGTCTGTTTGAGTGGCCAGTCATTCAAGTCAGTTGTGAGTTGCTTAGTTTTATGCCTGTTTAACGCCTGATTGCTTGGTTATGGCGAAGTGAATACAAATAAGACACTTTTCACCTGCTGCCTGGGTCTGGTGGAATCCTTGCTAACAAGCTTATGCAGTGGAACAGTTTCCTGCTTTAGAGCAGATTAAGACTTCCTACTTCAGTTTCTATATTGGTTATGTAAAAGAGTTTCTTGCATATCAGTTTTTGCAAGTGATTGACAGCAGGTGTGTACCATTAATCAAAAACGACAACCGGAAAGGCCACTGTGTGATTTTGTTGCTGTCTCCTGATCTCTTTATGATCATCTCTGCCCACCTTGTCTGTGTTTTTGTAGGTTTCTGATTGACAGCCGGTGGTTCAAACAGTGGAAGAAATATGTGGGCTTTGACAGCTGGGATATGTACAATGTTGGAGAACACAATCTATACCCAGGACCCATTGACAACTCTGGGCTCTTTTCAGGTAATAAACGTTTTTATAATTGTTAAAAACTAGTTTTTCTCTCCTGCATATTTATTATTATTACACACTAGATCCCATGGTGTGGACGAGGTCACAAGTGTAGGTATCCGAATATCACAGTGTTGTGATATTCCATGACCCATCAAATGAGAACATAAAATCACACAAACACAAATATACCAGCTGCTTATCATCACTTGTGAGCATTGTTCCTTTATTGCTGTCATTAAACCTAAATATGTGCTTTGTGTGCATAGCAAAGTTCTCATGATGTGGTAAGGCCACTGCTGAAAGAATATTATGTCATCAATTGCTTCAATCTTAATACAATAAAAACATTTTTTACTGCCTTTGTGTTTCAGACCAAGAAACCCAAGCGCTAAAAGAACATCTTATAGATGAGTTAGACTATGTCCTGGTGCCCACCGAAGCTTGGAATAAGCTTGTCTTTTGGTATGGCTGTCTAGAGGGACAGCGACCTATCGTCAGAAAGGTAAAGCACTTCCTTCTTCCCCTTTTGAAGGTTGTTTTTTTTTAAATGTTACTGCCCATGTACATGAAATTTTAGTTTTTTACATGTGTAGTATTTTAAGAAGAAATATTGTCTTGATAATATTTGCATGCTCACTTATATGGTCGGTCTTTCCTTCACAACCACAGTCAGTCATGTAGGCATGTGCTGGTATAATAATATGATATCAATATTGCAGTTTGACATGTTTAAAGTAAATGTTCATGGGAAATCACTGAGATTATGTGAAACGAACATGAGCTAAGTATATAAAATGGTCAGTTTTGATTGCAGGTGGACTTAAAAGCTATGTAAACTATGTTGTTAGTATTTTTTCTTATTTTAAACTGT
>JBBPDE010000107.1:14950975-14962956 GCA_037974605.1 Nannopetersius ansorgii | reverse complement strand
CTAGTGTCAGTTTCGTGATTAAAACTTTTTTGGGGGGCCTTGAATTGTGATCTCGACTCTCACTTACAATTCTTAAATTTGGAGTTTAAGCCCCATTTCTATGTATCACTGCACTCATTTTAGGCACATTTGTTGTTTTTTTTCCCATTATAATATTCCTTCGCCTTAGTGCAGTGTTCCCTGACCGTGTTCCTAAAGGCACAGTGCCCTGCACAATTTAGTATTTTTACTGCTTCCAATGCACCTGCTTCAACTCATCAGCTCATTAACAACTCCTCACTGAGCTGTTGTGCTTTTACGACACGCAGTGAAATGTGCAAGATGTTGTGCCTCCAGGACCATGAATGTAAAACATTTTTATTAAAGTGTGGCATACAACAGTGTTTTCCATTATGAAAATATGACTGCGTTTTTGCTGACCATTTTTGTTTTCTGCAGATTGGGAGGATACAACTCGTATAGCTCATCCTACAGTTCATCCTACAGAGATTCTGTCTCACAGCCTGGCCTCTGTGGCCTCAGTAATCTGGGCAACACCTGCTTCATGAACTCTGCGCTTCAGGTACACATGTATGCTTATTCTCACGGACACAAGGGAATCATGTTTTCTAGATCTTGTAAACATGTTCTCTACAGAGAATAATCTTAGTGATAATGAATGAATGAGTCTTTCTCATGTATCTTTCACAGTGCTTGAGCAATTCCCCACCCCTGACGGAATACTTTCTGGAAGACCAGTATGAAGCAGAGATCAACCGGGAGAATCCATTAGGGATGCGAGGGGAGATTGCAGAGGCATATGCAGACTTGGTCAAACAGATGTGGCTCAGCCGAAGCAGCTATGTGGCTCCTCGAACTTTCAAAGTGAGTGAAGAAGCTACACAGAGACCTTTTGTGTTAATGTGCGCTTTTATCCTATAGAATTACATTAGAATCTCATGCTCAGCTTATGCAAGCGATTTAATAAAATAAGAACTCAGAACAGTATAGAAACTTTAAATATACAACCACTGCAGTCCTTGTTCTGGAGACTGACTTTTATCTGTGCACAGACGCAGGTTGGCCGATTTGCCCCCCAGTTCTCAGGGTACCAGCAGCAGGACTCTCAAGAGCTGTTGGCCTTCTTGCTGGACGGACTGCATGAAGACCTGAACCGTGTCAAAAAGAAGCCTTACTTGGCCCTGAGAGATGCTGAGGGCCGACCTGATGAGGTATTTGTATAAGCCAGTAAAGTTGTTCTGTTTTAATGTTCTAATGTATGTTCTAGATTTTAGTGGTCATCGTCCCTTGTGTTTTGTGTAATTTTTAAAAACAGTTAAAAGACTTAAACTAACAGTAATGTTGAAATAAAAGTCAGCAATGCTGTAGATGTGTATAGAAAAGTGTAATTGGGGACGGGTGGGGATTTTCACTCATATAAAATATATACACTTGTTTGATTTGTCAATAGATTGTAGCTAAAGAGGCATGGACTAACCATCGGCTGAGAAACGATTCCATTATTGTGGATATCTTCCACGGCCTGTTCAAGTCGACTCTAGTCTGCCCTGAGTGCTCCAAAGTGTCTGTCACCTTTGACCCTTTCTGCTACCTCACGCTACCCCTGCCCATGAAAAAGGACCGAACCATGGAAGTTTTCCTCGTTCGCACCGACCCTCAATCCAGACCCATGCAAGTAAGACTGCTTAGCATAGTCCCTGTTACAGCAGCTACTTTTGCTGTGTACTGATTTAGCACATGCACACTGAAAATAAACTTTGCTTTCCTATTCGTTTATATGAAAACTTCGTTGTGTACCACTGCTGTAGTACTACAAAAAGGGGGTTTCCCTGTATTTCTCTATCGTCCTCAGTTTCGTGTGGTGGTCCCTAAACTAGGCACAGTGGCAGACCTGTGTAGTGCTTTGACCAAACTGTCTGGAGTCCCAGCAGAAAATGTGAGTTTTGAAATGCCTGTTTTTCTTTTCATGTTTTAAACAGCATGCTGTCAATTTTGCTCACTGTCAGGCTGCAATTTAAAGATGATTCACATGCCTGCTTTGACATGATTAGTCATCAAATCACTTGCTGAATTTTTATGTCTTCCCCCATCATTCGAAGATGGTTGTGGCTGATGTTTACAATCACCGCTTCCACAAAATCTATAGAAGGGACGACGGTCTCAACCACATTATGGAAAAAGATGACATCTTTGTGTAAGTGTTCATAGCACATTCAGATACCTGTATTTTCTTGGGCTATTGAATTCCACTCTTATTAATACCTTATGTGTGCATTATAGCTATGAGGTAATGGAGGAGGACAGTGAGCGGATTAATCTGCCAGTATACTTCAGGGAAAGGCACATGAAGCACAGTGGAGGCTCCACAGGCACCATGCTGTTTGGGCAGCCGCTCCTTATCACTGTTCCTCGTCACAACCTCACCCCAGACACGCTATATGAGCGTGTGCTGGAGAGAATTGGGTAAGTGCTTGTTTGATCACAAAAAATGTTACCTATCCTTTTATTCTGATTGTTGTTAACTGTTTTCAAATTAATTCAACAAGTTTAGTTAATGGAACTGGATACTGATCCAGCAAAGGTCAAGTACTGAAAAGTTATATCTTGCTTGTTTAGGCGCTACGTAAAGCGTTCACAGGGCACTCTAACGGAGAGCAAAGCCTCTGCTTCAGCCACTTCCTCTAACAGCAGCCACTCAACAGACTGTGGTGTTTTGGCATCCAATCACAGTGCAGGACTGAGCAGCTGTAGCAGCCCAATGTCAGATGGGGCGTCCTGTAGTGCTGGATCTACTAATGGGAGCAGTCACTCTGAAACCTGCAATGGCCCCAATGGTGTGTGTGATGGTAAGACACCTGTATCAAACCTCATGATTTCGGAAATGTATTAATTTGCCAAGTTTTGGAATAACAGTATACTCCATGTTGTATTTGTGCCATGTTATTTAACTCCTATTTCTCCTTGGCGTTATTACAGGTGAAGATGAGGCCATGGACCACCAGGTGAGCCCAGATCCAGAAAGCAGTCAGTCGGAAACTGTGGATGGGGAAGAGGAAGGCTCAGAGCCTGAGAACGGACCCATTGGTAGTATTGGAAAAGCCTGTACTTCTCGGCCCAAACTATTTTCTTTCAGCATGGTAAACTCCTACGGCACAGCCAACATCAGTCCCTTACCATGCGAAGGCACCATCCTCAAACTAACACGTAACTATCTTTTGTATTTTTTTTTTTTTAATTCTCAGGGTTTCTGTAGAGTCTTAAAAAGTCTAACATTTAAAAATCTAAATTTAAGAACTAAAACATTGATTTAATGTTTAGGTCTTAGATTACATTTAGGGAAGCGTTTTAAAGTGCTTGATTTTACATTATTCTATTTGGGTAAATGCAAGTACAAGAACTCCTAATGGTAAGCATCCACTGAACAGCGTTTGGAACAATGGCAACGTTAAAAGCAGAGATGCTCTGGATTTTACACACCATAATAAAACACCAGACATGTAAATCCAGATTTTCTTTTATATCCTTTATCAGTGTGGACATGCAATCAAGCTTAAATTTAATTCATAATGGGCTTAAAAATATTTTTAATACGTTGAAACCTGCAGAAACCCTTTTTTACATCACATTTGTTTTAGACATTTGATTTTTGAATGGTTTAGCGCATTAGTGAAAGCACAAAACTCTCTTTCACAGCACATTCCACAATAGCTATTGACTGGGACTCGGAAACGAAGAGACTGTGCTATGACGACCAGGAGGCAGAGGTTAGTTTACTTTGTTACTTTCACTGAAGTGTGAATGTACTTATCTTCAGAATTGTGCAAGCTCTGCTTTCTCCCTTTCAAGGCTTATGAGAAGCATGAGAGCATGATGCAGGCTCAGAAGAAAAAGGCTACGGTGGCTTTGAGGGAATGCATTGAACTGTTTACCACCATGGAGACTCTAGGAGAGCATGATCCTTGGTGAGAATGAACATGCCATTAGTGAAATCTTGAGCTTTTGTGCATTCAATGCTATGTGTATTCTGGGAATATCCTGTGTAGCTGTAAAGAATTCACAAAGTTATGTTGATGATGTAATAAACATTGATTACACCTCAGGTACTGTCCCACATGTAAGAAGCATCAACAGGCCACAAAAAAGTTTGACCTGTGGTCTCTACCCCGCATTCTGGTGGTGCATCTAAAACGCTTCTCCTACAACCGCTGCTGGAGAGACAAACTGGACACTGTAGTGGACTTCCCTATCAGGTCAGTTAGTGTTTTTTTACATTTAACATGTTGGTTTGTCCATCTTAAAATGAAAGTTATTTTTGTTTATTATAATGAACATCTTTTCTTAAATGCATGATGTTTAAAAAATATAAGTTCAGACTACTGTTTTACCACCAGGTGGCAGCATGCTCAGTAGTCATATGGTTTCTGACTGCACATGCTGTATGTGACTTTAAACATTTGGTACAGGAGACAGAACAATACAGTGAGGATTGTGGTGTTCAATTTTGGTTTGTTTGCCCTTGAGCTCATTGGCTCAGGTTTAGGCTTTCTTAAATGTAACCAGGAAACGAATAGTATCACTTTTTTTTTAACACAGTTTAAACATTAAATGCACACAGAAACAAATTTTCTCTGTATTTGTTCATGTTGAGTTGGAGAGGGATGTGAGAAAGTTGAGGTAGTTGTAAAGTCATAAAATGTTCAGTGCACAATCTTGCTTCACCACACTCATTTGTTTACTGTGTAATAGTGAATACAAATGTTATTATTTATAGGTTTTCAGCCTTTGGATAAATCTGTATTTAAATGGAGCATGCAAACCCTGAGCTTTACATTGAAGATAGTCATCCAAGTCTTGACATATTTCACTTTGCATAAAAACATATTTCACCATGCACACAGGTCTTATTTGTTTACTTGATCTTAAAAATTTTTCAGATTCACTTTTATAGACGTCCTACTTATTATGTATTCCTTTGCACCTTGGTCGGGGATAATAATTTATAACAACAATTTAGAGTGATTACTCCAGTGAGTTATGTGCATGGCCTGAAAGTGATACTCAGACAAGTGAACACGAAAAGTCCTTACAACTAGCAGGCGAGAATAAATGTGACCAGCATTGTGGTTGAGTGCTTGCATTGAAATAAGCGTAATAGTCCGCTTTAAATTCAGCTAATCAGTTTCATGAAGATATTTTGTCTGGTGCTTATGCTGGCTCTTTTGATCAACAGGGATCTGAACATGTCTGAGTTTGTTTGTGATCCTAAAGCTGGTCCCTACATCTATGACCTCGTCGCTGTCTCTAACCACTACGGAGGAATGGGTGGAGGCCATTGTGAGTCATTTAAAGTGTACTTCCTCCTCTTGGTTATGAAACTCTTAATTCCCCTAGAGTAAAGTCATTCTTCCTAACAGCTCTTGCCTGGTTAATAGTTATTCATCTTATCTCATTCTGTCTGTACAGCTCTTTTTTATAACTTGTCTCTGTTCTTTAGAGTTGCTATCTGCTGACAGCTTTTTCTCAACAGCTTTTTATTTGTTCCTTACAACCTTCCATTGTTCAGACTGACACTTGATTGGGTATCTTGTGTTTGCATGGTTTATTTTGAAGGGGTGTGTGCTGAAAATGTCTGTGTGTTCTGAATGTGACCAGGGTTTTATTATACTCTCTAATAAATCATATGCTTGGTTCATTGGTGAAGAATTTTAAGTGTGCTCATATCTTACAAATTTGTGCAGTCAACCAGAACCTCTTTTCACTTCCTCTTGCAGACACAGCACATGCTAAGAATAAGACTGATGGGAAATGGTATTACTTTGATGACAGCAGTGTGTCCTCTGCCTCTGAAGATCAGATTGTGGTAAGAAACCCAAGTTTGGCATTTATTTTCCTTTATCTGTAGACATTATAATTTGATAAAACATCTGTTTTCCCCTTATGACACATTACCCATGGGAAAAATATATATATAATGTTTTGCACAAGATCAAGTGGGGGTTCCTGCTGAGTCCTCTTCTGTTTACACACTGTTTTATCTGGGAAGAGTTTCCCAAAAGAATCATGGCACAAAGATGATTAAAGGTTGAGTGAACATAACACTAAACACATTCTTATCATTAAAATGACCTCAGTACTGCGATGCTTTTGGAAAGCTGGCCTGTATAAAGTTATCTAAATATCTTTGTTCCTTTTCAGACTAAAGCAGCCTATGTACTCTTCTACCAACGCCGAGATGGAGATGGTCCATCCAGGTCCGCTCCCTCTGCATCGCTTGGAGGAGCTTCTGAGTCCCTGGATGACCACATGGACACCAACTGAAGCTTATTAGTCATTAAAGACAGGCACTAAAATAAAAGCAACCAGAACGAATAACCAACGATGCAAAGATGCACATCCCAAGCTTTTCAGTGATTTTTCAAGACTGGAGGCCCTGTCTTCTCCGCTTTAATTTTCTCAAATGTATACGTCTACCAAGAGCTAAGAAGTGTGAAATAAGAACAAAAAAGGAAGAAAATTAATAAATGAGAGATTTTGAAATTTTAGTTTGAAGCGTGATGTGACAGACTTTCTCCCTGGACCTTGCTGCCTGCTGAAGTAATTTCCTTAGTTTAAAAAAGAGGCAAAGGATGATCTGGATATTCAGCCTCCCAGTGGACGCCAAGAATGTTAAGTTGCCTAAAATTTTGCAAGGAAAGTGCATACTTTTCTGTAACCCACAGGAAAAGTAAAAAAGAAGCCAAATGCATTGTGTTGTATCAACCAAAGTTGTATACGTGTCGATGGCATTCGCGAGTGTGAGGACAAAGGAAAATTGCCTAGTTATAGACAGAAATTCTGAGAAATGTATGCAAACGAAGGTGTGTTCAATATTTTTCTTTTTTTCCCCCCAAGCACATTCACTCCCCATTCTCTGAAGATGATTTGTATTATGTGCCTCTTGTGAGGAACAGATGCTTGTGTCCATAATCCCACATTCTAGACAGGAAGCTTTCATTTATTTACTAGACAGTGTCTCCAATGCTGTGTCCAACTTGAGGCTATCATTTTACTGCAGTAACTTTTTTCCCCATTCATTTACACTTTAGAATTTTCTCTTTGAGGCCTGGGGTAGACCGTATAGGCTGAACTATAAGTTATGTCAAGGTTGATTATACTGCTGATCTTCAATATTGTGCTGCTCTCTCTGATACATTAGCACTAGCGGCCTTTCTGCCCCATGAACTGTTAAAAGGGGGCTTGTATGAGTGGGTTTTCTTTTAAACTTTAACATTGGTAAGCATACACATCTTGCTTGTCCAGAAAAAAAAGGCTCTTGAGGTTTATCACCATGGCTTTCTTTAGTTGAGACTACAACTGCAAACTTATTTACTTCGGTTTTTCAGTGGGTTTTGGTTTTGGTTTTGGGTTGTTCTCTTTAAAGTACAGACAGAGGGGAGTATCGAGCCACTGCTCGAAAGTGGTGCTAAATTTGAGACTTGAAAATGCTTGTTTTTTGGCTTGGACGAACATCTTCACTTTGAAACATGGGGCCGATGTTATATAGAAGGATCCACACACATTCAGAGACTACAGTGCTACCCTGTTCTATCTGCTACCCAGTGGTGAATTTGCCATGTTATTGGTTGTGGCATAACTTTGCTTGTCAAATGGCTCAGTGCAAACTTTTTACTGATGTAAACATGCTTCGTACTGGGAGGACTAATGTTCGCAGTTCTTCCTCCCTGTTATGAATGAACCAAAACAGTCAGTATGCATCATCTATCTTGTACTTTTCTCTTTTGTGGAATAGCAGCATGCAACATGGAAATTTGTTGGTTGGTCCCCATATGCTTATCTTTTCAATCTGTCAGGCTGTGACAAGTACATGCTTGATATCCTGCTATAAACTGATGACATGGAAACTAGACTTATACTGGCCAATGCACTTTTTTTACCTGCCACATTATCAGAATAGCATTCATTTTAAAATTGATTTTGAGAAATGTTACATAGATGTAAATAGTCATGTACTATCTACAGAATAGGATACATACTTCTTTGTGTTCTGATATTTATCATGGCAATATGTGCAACTCTGGATTTTAAAACCTCATTAAATCAAAAAGATAATAAAGAATTGAAGCCTGAGTAGGGAGTGCTGTTTACTTGTTTGTGGTATTTAAGCATGAAAGTTAAGGTTTTACTTAAGGGTCCATTCTATCCACCTTTGATTGTTAATGTTTTTCAAACATACTGTAAATATTAGCGAACTAAGCTGCACAAAACAGCCCGTTTTGTTTGTTAGGTCATACAGAGTGTTTCAACATGGACATCCTTTGGAATGAGGCACAATTTAGAATGGCCAGTCTTAAATATCTGTCTTAAAGGTACAGTAAGAAATCCTGTCTCCTCTCTTTTTAAAGGAGAAAGAAAAGTTAGATTTTTTTGGTGAAAATTATGATTTTAGGTATAAGCCCACCAAAATGACATCAGTAAACTTGAGGCACATAGAATACAACACAAATCCAGTTTATGGGCCCTTTAAGATCATACTAACATTGCAATGACATCATAAATAATAGTAACTTGAACATTAATGAGATTTTGTTCCTAATAATTCCCATCCATCTGCATCGGACAATTCATCATGAAATATTAATATGATATAAAAGACTGACTCTAAACATCAATTTAATTTGACATTGAATGAAATCATGTTTGAAAATTGCACTGATTGTTTCTGATTAGCTCAGTTGTCCAGTTTATTGTGGGAGTTTCCAAAGTAATCCAGGGTTTAAAGGCTACATAAATGTCAGCAGCAAGAGCATCTTTGGTGCAAGTACACATGATTAGCAACGATAAACTAGTCACCCAGAGGACCTACATTAATATGCAATGTACTTCTTGGAGCAACAGCAATGGTAAGTAGGAGGCAGGAAACTTTAGCTAACCCTGTAGTCGGAGACTTTAAATACCCTGATGGTAAAAAAGAAACCCTCAACACTGTGCATGAACACATATGTTTATTGTTTTACAAAAGGCCTGTTGTGCCATACATGGGCCCTATGCAACTGTTCAGTTAGGACTGTTACACAGCATCCGACACCCCTCCACATTATGTTTAAAGGGGCATCTTCATTCAGTAAGTGTCCAAATGCAGCTGCACTGGGCACAACGAGGGCACAACCAGCGACTGAGCAACCATACGAAGTTGAGACCTTTTAGCTGGCGATGTTCAGGAGCTTCTTTATGTCCCCTTCTATGTTGCTGGTCAGATATCTTCTGCTGTAGCGTTTGAAAGGCTCTCCATCTGGACCGATGAGGAACTTCTCGAAGTTCCAAGCAATGTCGTTCCTACAGACAGGACTCCAAATGATGCATTTGGGGTCACCCATCAAGGCCACAGGCTCGTCGCTGGGGAATGGCAGTTTCTCCTTGAGGAAGACAAACAGAGGATGGGCATCTAACCCATTCACTTCCACCTTCTCCAACAGCTGGAATTTGGGTTCAAAGCCATTTCCAGGACGGACATATTTTAAGGACATCAAGATCTCTTCATTTTTGCAGTTTTCCTGGAAAAAAGAGAAAACATTTGTCTGATTGATAAACACAGCAGGCTGAGTGTACAGCCACAGTGTCTGCACCACCACGTTTACTCAGTGTGAATAGGAATGACTGCAATGCCTTTCAAAATATTTTTAATGACCCCTATAATCTCTTTTCTGGAATTAAAAAAGACAAACTTGGTAAATAATGTTATTAAATGTATGTTCACATTTTAATATATCTCCTAAATCTGGCTACATAAATTTATATAGGTTATGATTATGCATACACACAAACATCTATTTTTTGCACTGCATGTTTATTATATTGTTGTGTGTATATATATATATATATATGTAAATATATATGTATATACACACACACACACACAGTAACTGACCTACAGCTGCGACTGGTTAAAGGCTCATTTACATGTTACAGCCTTTCTTGATATCAGTATTGAAGGCTGATATCGCAATAATGATTAACAAACAATATATTGTGCAGCCCTAGTAAGAACATGAGAAACTCTGAATAATACATAAGGCTGGTTACCTGACACGGTTTGAAAGGATATTGAATCATTCAACCTGACTAGAATGATGGGCCTTTATGTGTGTGAAGTTTATCAGGCAAGTCATTTGAGGACACTCTGGAGACGCACCTGACTGATATCTGGCATCAGGTTACCAAAGCTAAACACATGGTACCAACTACCAACACCACTTCAGAATGTTCAGTTAGACCTTCATACAATAACATCATTAAACAGAAGGTTATTTTTATTACTGCTATTATTAATAATCTATTCGCATTCCTAGATTGTTTTACAGAAGCATTAAAATCAGTCGTCTAAAGGAAAAGGATAGACATGGAGAAAAAATGAAAAGGCGAGAAAAAGCATACCATTATTTTTTTTTTGCATTGATCATCTGAGAACTGTGTCCAAGCAGGAGGGGGTGGATTAACACCTTCTCGGAAATAAGAGAAAGGGAGGAGGAACAAGTGACAAAAATGTATTTACCTGATGTCCAAACTGATTGCAGGGAACTCCCAGAATTACAAGACCCTTCTGTGAGAAGCGATCATGGAGCTCGTTCATCTGGGTGTAATCCCTGGTGGTCGTTCCTCAGAGAGACGCGACGTTTTCTATAAGGACAACTTTACCCTGCAAA
Organism: Nannopetersius ansorgii; assembly: GCA_037974605.1. Taxonomy (NCBI): domain Eukaryota; kingdom Metazoa; phylum Chordata; class Actinopteri; order Characiformes; family Alestidae; genus Nannopetersius; species Nannopetersius ansorgii. Next base: position 14,952,256 of record JBBPDE010000107.1, on the reverse strand, counting down.
GATGAAAACTTGAAGTCCTCTCCTGTCAGCGATTTCGCTGTGATATCATAAAATGATTTCATTTTAGCCATGCTCGCGTCTGAGAGAACCCTACAAACCGTCAATAGACTCAAGAAACACCAAACTGCCAGAGATCACGCACTTAAATTTACAGAAGAAGTGAGACAGTGGCTGAGATCCGGATGATGTGGGCGGACACAGAGGCTGTAAGTGCCCCAGAAAACCAATTACTATGCTTAGTTTTGCATAATCCACGCCTACTATTAAAGACACGCCCCAAAGTTTAAGGACACGTCTACAAACCTTGTCAAGCATACAAGCCCGAAAAATATTAAATGTTTATAAAAGAGTACATATGTATAAGTAAAATAAATAAAATAAACAATCAGACTTTCAGTAATCCAATTGAAATTAAGCATGCAATCAGATAGAAAACAGCAACGCAACTAAAATTCGTTTTTGAACTACGAATTGTACCACGGTCCTTCACTGTTTATGAAACAGACGCGGGAATATTTCTCGAAAAGTAAGTCTGGACTCCTGACACAGCTGGAAGTAAACAACACGACCAAAACTAGCTCAGTAAGTTATTATTGCTATTATTATTATTATTATTATTATTATTATTAATGTTATTATTTTGGCTTGTAACTCTCTACAGTCGCTGCTAACCAGTCAGAGCTTAGGCCTCAGCGATTAGATATAACGCCTACAGGCTGGTTAGCTCGTTTGTTTATAAAGCTAGCAAACAGCTTTATTCAGTTCGAGATGATCATTAACAGAGTTGACAGTTATTATGTTAAATACACATATACGTTAATGTGTTAGCAGATATATCGCTGCTCCATTTAAATTGAAACTTTGATTTTATCCTTGTCTCACACCAACAGGTAGCTGGTTAGCCTACCTTAGAAAAGCATGATGCGCAAAAAGAAACGGCCATCCTCCGTGTCTGTGGATGAAGAGCACCCCCCACTCGAGGCACCCAGTGAGTTACCTAACACGTAACTAACATGGATATAAATGCTCTACAGAATGAATGGTCACAAAGTCCCACAAAAACACCCCAAAATCTTCTGGAAAGCCTTCCAAGAATTGGGGAAGTTCTTATAGCTGCAAAGGGCGACACCAGCTCCCAGGGGCGTAGCAGGCAATTTAAAAGTGGGGGTGGGGGCAGTATGATGATGTGACCCAAGGGTGTTCATTTGAGGAATTTGAGGAACATGCCAGGATAACTTACATAAACCTATTTCTGTAAAATCATATTCATAAAAATACATA
>JBBPDE010000107.1:14829769-14848231 GCA_037974605.1 Nannopetersius ansorgii | reverse complement strand
ACACACACACACACACACACACACACACACACACACACACACACACACACACACACACACACACACACACAGAGACACACTTTATTTGTTGCATGGGTAATTATAGGTGTGACTTTAACCAACCAGTTTCTTTTTTTAAATGTTTTTTTAAATGAGTGTCTATTACGGTAAATTAATTGATATAAGCTAGTGTACAAGGTAAGCTCATCTGTTAGTTTAATAAACCTGACTGAACCTTGAGCAGAACCTTTTTTTCTCCAAAACAAATAACAATCTAAAGTAATTGCAAATAATGTAATATATTTTTCAAATAAGAAAGTACATATAAATAAGTTCTTTATTATTATTAATAGTGTTATTTCTAATAAGACTTCGACTTTCTTACAGGATCTGGATTCTATTTGCAGTTCCCATTCCTCTCTTGCTTTTTAACCTCTCTCTTTTTCTCTTACATCACCTTCTTTGCACTTACTGTTTCCCTTTTTCCTTCTCTGGCGTCTCATTTTCGCTCTGCCCTCACCTTCACTGCTCCATTAGCCTTTCCTGCCATGCCTGTGTTTCTCACATCTGTAGCATTGGTGCAGGTGAATTCCCTGCTGCTTGACGCACTGTTAACACAGAACTGCAGTGTGGAATGATGGTAGGGTGAAATGCATTTATATTCTGCTTAAATGGATCCATTGAATTGCACCGTAGCACTACCTAGCCTTTGGCAAAAACATGATTGAGGGTATGACAGAGAATCTCGCATTACTTAGCCAGCAGTAGAGCGTGAGAGAGAAGGAGCGGTAGTGAGAGAGAGGGAGACAAAGAGAGACAGAGGGAAGCAGGAGGACCAGTTCTGATCAAATGAATGAAATGCTGAAATCAATTATTTTTTAATGGATGGATAGATGGAATAATTCAGTCAGTAGAATGGCCTGGCGAATAGATATAGTAGCTGAATAAATTGCATGTAGTTTTGATCAGCAGAATTATCAAATCGTCTGTCAGGTCTCACATGGATGAACTGATTTGCACCTTAACAGTTGGATTCGAAGTGCTGCTCGCTCTACCATTTCACAATGATCTTTATGCCTGAATGCTTTAGAGAACCTCAGCTTTTACAGTCAGTGACTCAGTCATTCATTCAACAGCTCTTTCAGAAACATCCGTGTGTATCTTCGCCTTTCCTCTCTTTATGTGGGAGTTTCTGATCTATCTCTGTTTGCCTCAATGTTTTTTTTTCTATTTGATTGCATGCTATAGGATCTTATTTTATTCAGAATCGGAAGCTATTCAAATGAGAGTGGGCGATTACACATGTCTGCCATTATTGGAATAACAGAGCTGCTGTCACTAGGCAGAGGTTGAACAGCTCTCTGATACAGACAATGCCTGATCCCTGTCAGACTCACACAGTCAAGGGTGTGTTAATGCCATTGCTCTGTGATTCAAGATCCTTCATTTATCACATGCATAGTTATACAAGTACAACACACAGCGAACTGCTCCTTCTTTTATGACTGTGCAAAAGTTATAAAATAAATACAATTTAACCACAGATATAAAAATAAAAAGTACAACTTAAACATGGTTAAAGGTTAAACAAGTTAAAAGTAAAATATGTAAGCGATTTTAAAAAAATAAATGTTATTTTTAAACTAGAAGTTAAGTGTAGCAGCAGATCTGGGAGAGCATATATACAATGTGTAAAGTGGGATGTTAAAGTGCATTGTGCCATGTTAGCGCAGCAATGTAAGCAGAGTAAAGTAAACAGTAATGTAAAACAAAACAAGGAATATGATATGACATGACAGAGAATATGACAGTGAATATGATCAGGTGCTGTATCAGTCCCGTATGGTAATGCTATGGGGGGGGACATGTTCTGATTTAGGACTTGGATGGCCTCAGGATAGAAGCTCCTCTTGAGTCTCTCTGTTTTTGCCAGGGTAGTATGGAAACTTCTGCCTAATGGAGTGTCGGTGGGATGTGTTCTACTGGATGGATCACTCACTGTTAAATAAAAAAATGTTAAACGAAATGTTCCACTGAAAACTTTTTGTCTAATTTTGGGATTGAATAAATTAAATCAGAGTTGCTTTATGGCATGTGTGCAATTTGTATGTGTTATGTTATGGGATATGTACAATTCTGTTATGTTATGTAATTGTTGGTGTTGGTATGAACAAGATTTTAGTGGTTGTTGTCATTGTTGCCATCAAGAGTCCAAGATAAATTTCCCAGAGTGGGGCAATAAAGGTTATTGTATCGTATCGTACCTATAATACAAATACTTTATATTTTAAATTGTAGACAGTTACTAATTAGGTCTCACCCGGCCACATGATGCTAATAAGCTGGGAGGACTGCACCACTTGGGGGCTTGTCTGAAGAGCTTTGTAGCTCTTTGCTTCACTCTCTTTTATGAAAAGACTGGAAGAAGTGTGGTCTTGAGTGGCATGTGAACATGAAATACACATCAAATTAATTTTCATATGTCAAGAGCAGCTCCTTCAGTTCAAGAGTCATCCTCTTTCCTGAAATAATCCCCTCTACTTTCCACCCGCAAATCCGCATAGCACTCGTGCTAATTTACTTAATTGAATACGAGGCTGTCAGCGAGACACAGAGTCTATGGTATGAGCTCCATATCCAATGTATTTAAGCCATTCTGCGCCATCCAGCACAAGGGCAATGCAGCACAAAATGAATCAGCATTAATCAATTGTATTAAAATATGACAAACTCTTCTCGGGAATATAACATTGTTGTGGTGGTGTAACAGTGTCGTTTAGGGTGGAGAAGAACAACCATTTTTAAAAGGTTAACTAAACACTCTTCTTAATGCTCTTAATGCCAAAATGGGTGATTCTTTAAAGAATGTCTTCTGTTAATTAAACCCTGCACAACTGAACATTGTAACAGACATTCCAGGTTTAGGTTAAAACTTGTAAAACATATGCCAGCATATATTTTAGCTTGTAATTAGCAGTTTTACATTGACTCTTTCAGGAAGGAATCCACTGGGTTGTGACTGCTGTCTTTCCATTTCTGCTGGTCTCACTAGTCAGACCTGTTTAGAACACTCCTTATATCCACAGTTATGTATCTAAGACTTCCAAACGATTCACTGTAAATCAAAACATGAATGGTTAATTCCTTAGTCAACTACACTGTTTTTTATTCTAACATGTACGTCTTCTGTGCAGCTACTGAGCCATCAGGATAGTCCTGATTGGACAAATTTCTGTTAAAAGATTGTTTCCAGTGAGGTTTTCCATATGGAGGAGAACTAAATAGAAAAAAGGGAAAAGAAGTTAGAATTTCAGTCTTTAAGCAGAATTTAAGTAGATCAAGTTCACCTGAGCTTTAGCTTCCTATCTTGTATAAACAGGCATTGTTTCCAGCATGTGCTTGTGAAGTAATGTACAGACTAACATACCAAGCATTTCTTTTCTATTGTACTGACCCTTCCCCATACTTTTGGTGTCGTCTTTTTGGATCAGTTGGTTCTGTTTACCTCTGATGGTGTCAATATTTTGAATTATTTTTCTAGTTGACTGGAATATATGGCTGCTGTGAGTCAGCTATAAATGCCCCGTTGATTGTTTTTACTGGTTCAGTCTGTGTGCTTGGGTCCTAATCTACAAACGTTGCATTAAGTAGTTTTAAACTGTGTGAAAATATATATATATATATATGGATAAATTCTTTGTGACAAAGCAACCAACAGAAATGCTCTAAATTGACTTAGAATGAAATCTTTTTTTAAGGCACAATTTTGAAAATGAGGTAGTATATGCACATGGGACCTATATATGTACACTCATCTCTATGAGCAGAGTTTCCTTTGTCAGCTCTGGTTGTTCTTTTTTAACCCTCAGCACTAATTCTGCAATTTGCCCCGAGCTGTTTGTGGACGCATTTTTCACACTAGCTGCTGTGACTGAGGTAGATTGTAATCTGAGTCATGTGTGCCTCTTGGGTATGCTGCACACTCTGTTAGAAACACCTCATGTTGCATAAGGCCACTTTTTTGGTTACAGCACTCAGGAGAGTCCTGTGGAGACTGAGAGATGGAGATTAGCTGCCCATCAGCATTTAACTCCCCAGACCTTCAGACTCAGAAGCAGTTGTATTCAGCCGTAAATTATGAATGTGGAATTTTCCTTTTAAATGTTAACACAGGCTATCACAGTAAGTTGTAATAGGGATAGAAAATTATTTGACTGGACTATGATTGTTTAGATGTCATCATGAAGTCTCAACTTCACATTGATTCAGATTCAGAACATTGCACTAAGAGTTTGCAGGTTACATTTGAAAATGCCTGAGAATTTTATTTTATATTTAAAAATCTACTGCAACATTCTAAAACTGATTCACTGTTGAATAAATGATGCATCAGATGATGCATGCTTCAGTTATATTTTATTAATTTGAATAAATATAAATGAATATTCAGTAGAACTCCAAGGGGTGCCAATAATCGTGACACATAGTTTTGGTAAAATGTATTCATTTTTCCTTTTTTGATCCATCTGTATCAAAGGGTGCCAATCATTTTAGAGCTTTCTTTATATGTATGATTTGAAGGTTGTTTCCCCAGGGCATGTGGAAGATCATGAATAGGTATACATAAACAAATGAAGAAATTAAGATTTATCTCAGTATGCAGTTTTTTTTGCCTCAGCTTCTAGTCTGGATTCATGCAGAAGTGTTTATGGTTTTGGTGAAGGGTGCGAAGAAAAACAATTCACTTTCAGAAAGCTACTCTGGCAGCTGTCTCCAAACATAGACTATTCAAATGGGGGCCTGTCAGGACTGCTTAAGCAGCGGAGATTTTTAGGATAATGTTGTACGACAATAAACTCCCAGTAAAGATGATGTCTACAGAGGCAAGGAACCTCCAGGGAAGCCAACTTTTTCAACATTAACCTCTCTGTTTCTCAAAGACAACCTTTCCCTTCCCATTGGTTTCTATAGCAACACCTATGAAAAATGTATGCTGAACTCTTCGTGTTCACTTCTCCCTGAGAAATACAGAAAGCAGGTGCTGGAATAGCTTAACAGGATGCTGCCGTATTGGCCATGTAACCCTGTAAGTGCTTAATGAGGGTTTTAACTGATTTATTGAACCTAAATATTGCAGGGACATATTTTATGCATGTGGGTTTTTTTTAAGAAAAGGCACTATGAAACATTAAAATATGTTTTTGCTTAATTAAGCACTTAGATATCTGATATTGGTGTAAAAGTGGTAGAGTGATCATCTGATAGACACAGCATGCCCATTCTTTACTTGACAGTTTATCTGTTATTAATTTGCTAATGATGAACTAATTTATGAAGCATAAATATAGGCAAATGCAAAATTACTTAACTAGACAGCCATAGGGTAAAACTGGCTGACCACAGGAGGTAACTGATATCTTAATTCATTTTTACTGTATTTTCTTAAGCATTTTCACTCACATCATCCAGCACAAAAAGGAATGACCCATGCATCTAAATAAAAGAATTTTCTTAGAGTGCAGTCATTTTATCTTAGAGTGCAGCAATCTGGAGGAACACAGTGAAATAAGTGCTAAAGGCCAAAAGCAGAACATTTTCTTTTTTCCTCCTTTCAGTGGCGTGATCGGGCGTTTTTCCCCTCAGGCTTCTGAAGAAGTGCCCAAGGCAAAGCCCAGGCAGCCGCTCCACTGTAGAGCACGGTCACACACAGCTGGGACAAGGAGTCTGAGTTTCGCTTAAAGTAGTCCCTGTACGGGATGATGCACATCTTGTTAAGCAACACTTAAACCTCTGCCAAAGAGCTGAGGACTAAAACCCAAAAACATCCTCTGAAGCAATGAGTTTCTTCAGAACTATCTTCAAAACTATACTATAGAGTAACACATGTGGGTATTAATGATAACAGTATAAGTTAAGAACTATGTCTACATGCCATGACAAAACAGTTAGAGAATCTGAATCATGTTAAAGGGCTGGTATCATACAAAAAACCAAATATTCCTTACTTTTTAAAAAGTAAAAGAGTTTTATATAAGAGTAAAATGGCCCTTTATATTCACGCATGAACACACCACTGATGTACCACCTTGCTTAAAGGTACCTCAGTGATAAGACTATCAGTGCTGGGATTTGAACCCACTGCCTTCGGATTGCAGTGCTACATTCAAACCACTAGGCCACTAGCTAATTTCAAAATGTATCATTATCCTCCAGTCCATATGGACCATGAAACGAAAGCATGCTCCATTTTTTTTTAAATTCGCTGTTTCTTGCAATGTCACAAAAACAAGTGGATTTAGAATTCAGCTGATAGCATCCCGAGGCACATTGAAGTAATAAAGAGTGTTTTACAGTTTTTTGAATGTGGTTCATTCTGAACATTACTGCTCCATTTACACATACAATCATTAGCAATTTTCTGGTAAAATTACCTACAGTTTTATTTCCTACAGAGAACATGTTAACATTTTGGTGAAAACATCATAGTATGTAGCCTGTGCTAAAGTTATTGCCAATCTTGTATTGTATTTTTCCAATAGTCTGTGTTTTTAAGGGTGTGTTTTTAGGACCTGTATCAGTCTTAAAAGACACATTGGCTGTTTCTAATATAACGGATAAAGCAAAGTGGGAAAATGTCATGTAAAATGAATGATTATTGAATTTTTATGTAATAATGCCACGAATGAATCTCAGGGAACAAAAATTAAAATGCAAAAAGAATGTATGATACAGACTCTCATTTTGAATGGCCCTCATCACTGAATCTATATTAGATTTTGAATACATTGCACTCAGAGTAATATAATTGTAGCTTCACTTACCATGCTTGCTGTGATTGTCTCAAACTAACCTTGTGGCTGTAGGTACATTGGGCTTTGCTTCTAAATGATATGTTATAATTTATATATATACATTTGATATGTTATACTCGTATATATGGTATACTGGTATATTTTATATTTTGTGATTTTGTGTTTTCTCTCAAGAATGCACATTTTTATGTGAATACGCTTGTACAGGAATTGTGCAGTAAATCATACATGTCTAGTTTGCTCACTGTTTTGTGAAGCAAAACAATTCCGCAATCAGTGTCCCATTATTAGGACATTTAATCTTGGACAGCCATTTCGCTTTTTGATTTCACTCAGAATAGAACAGTGTTAAAAGACCTACTTTCATATATCTTGTGTGGTTTCTTGCAGGTGGCCAATCTTCTACGACTCTTCCAGATCCCCCAGATCAGCTATGCCTCAACAAGTGCTAAGCTTAGTGATAAAACACGCTATGACTACTTTGCTCGAACAGTACCACCAGACTTCTATCAAGCAAAGGCCATGGCTGAGATCCTACGCTACTTCAACTGGACCTATGTCTCAACAGTAGCCTCAGAGGGTGACTATGGAGAGACTGGCATTGATGCTTTCCAGCAGGAGGCCAGGGCTTTGCAAATCTGCATCGCGACATCTGCCAAGGTTAGCCGCTCCATGGACCGCTACAGTTATGAAGCAGTGATTAGGTCCTTATTGCAGAAGTCAAATGCAAAAGTCGTGATCCTCTTCACTAGAAGTGAAGATGCTAGAGAGCTTCTAGTTGCAGCTAACCGCATGAATGTCTCCTTCCTCTGGGTGGCGAGCGATGGCTGGGGGGCACAGGAGAGTGTGGTGAGAGGGAGCGAATCAGTGGCAGATGGAGCTTTCACCATTGAACTTGCTTCGTACCCAATCCCTGAATTTGCTGACTACTTCACAAACCTCAATCCTTACAACAACACACGCAATCCCTGGTTCCGAGAGTTCTGGGAAAACCATTTCCAGTGCAGCCTACATGACATAAACTGTGGGAAACATTCACTTCGAAATGGCAAGTTTGAGCAAGAATCCAAGATCATGTTTGTGGTGAATGCAGTGTACGCAATGGCCCACTCTTTACACAACATGAAGCAAGGACTGTGTCCCAACACTACCAAAATCTGTAGTGCCTTGAAACCACTGAATGGAAAGAAGTTCTATAAAGACTACATTTTGAAGACAAAGTTTGATGGTGAGTGCAGTGAATCCATGCTCTGCAGTTTGCTTTTCAGGATACAAGTCTTTGAAAGTCAATTAAAAAATTATAATAATTTGATGTTGTAAATGTATATCTGAAAATAATGTGCAGTCTGTGAGTAAATGGACTGTAGCTGTGGGATTGCTGAACCAGTAAAACAGGAGACAGTACACTGATTACCTTTACAAAAGCAAAGCATTTTGGTAGTGTGGAAAGAATTCTGAACTTCTGAACTACTTTATAAAGCGGATATGTGACCTGATCTGGCAAAATGAGCCCAAAATTCAAAACTGAGGTTTTGGGGTCATTAAAAAGATGAATTGTGGTAGCACAGCACCATTTGAAAAATGTAAAGTTTTTGTCAGTTTTTTGTTGATATCTTCAACAATTCATAGCATTCAAATAACTTTGATGATGTTGACCCAAAATACAAATGCTAAACCCGATCTTTGTGAGGAGATATATTCTGGAAAGAAACCGCTAGCATTAGGCTACACAGAACACTGCTAATCTGTCGAGGGGTAGACGGACACAAGGCTGCGACAGGGCTTCCTATTGGCAACTGAAAAGGTTTTGTGTACATGATTTAAGCATTTTGATAGGTTTAATAAGATCAGGGATAGACGTTTTAACGCCATACTTGGGATTGTGACGTTTCAGAGGATAGGCGAAAACAGCACTTATTTTGGACATTCTTTTGTAAGATTTGAGAGCAATTATTTCTATGATGAAACTGAGAGATTAATCTTGAAGACCTTTTCTTCCATATAAACCAAAAAATGAAAAATCAATATTTATGTTTTTCAACATAATTAGCCCATATCTCAATAAACAGGTCACATATAATCTATGTAAACATGAAAAAAATAAAAACACACAAGCCAACAGAAACAGTCCAAATAAAGACACCATCAGCTCACATTACACTGAGAGTTCAAGAAAACCAAGTTTTAATACATGGTGTCACGGGTGCCGCGGCGGTTGCCACGACGGCGTGATTTACCCCAGTGTTCACAGTAACGAGGCAGGCAGGCGTCCATGACTGTGTTTACTTTTATTTTAAACAAAATAAAAAACAAAAACCTGGCTCGATGGCTGATACATGAAAACAGAGCTGACAACCTAAACGAGGCGATGGACTGATAACCAAGGTCCACATGTACTGGAACTTAAATACTAAACAGACACAGACAGAAAACCAATCACAGAACATAATCACTTTAACTAAACACAGGACAGCTGAAAAGGAGAAACAAGTCACAAACATGCACAGAATTCAAAATAAGAGTCCTCAAAACTAAATCAAAACAGAGGCCCCTACTGGCCACTGGCCGAGCTGTGACACGTGGATTAGATTATCAGTTTAGTTGATGGCACTCATGAAACACCAATAATACATCATGTCAAACACAGACTGTAGGTAGCACCAGGAAAAAAACAATAAACTGAATCCATGCAAAGGCAAACAAGAGAAAATAATGACAAAAATGGCACCAAAAATACACAATAAACATTACCTCTTGTTTCCATTTATCTAAGCATTAGCCCAGTGAGGACTAATCAGAATGGATGGGTTTGTTTATAGCTGTCTGATCAACATGGTGGACATAGTGTACACCAGTCTACCTTTTGTCTCCATGATGCTAAACATGTTGCTCCTCTCACCAGTATGCCAAACGAGGCAGGCTTCATACGTGAACACTCACTGAAAAAACGATTCAACCTCATTGATGTCATGAATGTACAAAAGGCACTGTTAGCAAGCCTCTTGCTTGGCATTGACATGACATTTTTATGTATGATTATGTTAATTTGTTCAATTACTTATGGTCCCCTGAGACTATATATAAACACACTCTAATTCTTATATAATTCAACCAACATAGAAGTAAATGCGCTCAGATGAAAGCTGACAGTCTGCACAATCTCATTGCCACTGTACCGTTTCAAGTCCAGTGTTGTGCCGTACAGAGCCACGTCAAAAACCTTTACTCTCCTTCTGCTTCCAGACTGCACTGTATCTTATTTACAGCATAGATTATTCAATATTTTCTGCGAATTACATTGTTACCACTATAAGTAGCAGTGTTATGTTCATTCATTCAGACTATTATTATTATGTTCTTCAATTCCGAGATAAATGAGTATAGCAAGCTGACAAACATATAGAGATCAGACATCATATGTAAACATGAGGAGAACTTTAAGGTTTATTTAAATTATTTTTGCAATTCTTGAAAGAGAGAGACATTTTGAATGCAACACTGAGACATTAAATATCTGCTGCAAGCTCCAAGACTACTGACAGTGGAGGAGAATTTTTATCCACAATGTAAATAATGCAATGAGAACTCAAAGAACAGGTGGTCTTTTCTACACACAGTTTTATTTTTTCAGGGAAAAGCCACATTAATCCTTATTGATTGATGAAGGATCTGAAGAAACTGTGCATCAAAGATCTATACAGTTAGTGTAGTGTAGTGTAGGGCTTTAATCATTCTGTACTGAGGCAGCCTCTGTCAATATAATACAGTTATATCCTGCTGTTTGCTCTGTTAAAGGAGCTTAATCTGAAAGATCAATAGATCTGTGAAACTGTCAAAAACTGTTGGATTCAATCCAGTCCACTGCATGCCTAGACCAGTCTTTCTAAATGTGAGACATTCTAGCCAATCCCACGCCAAAAAGGAATTGAAATGTATCACGGCATGGTCATATTTTTGTATTTTGAAATACACAGAAAATATATAACAATATATTACATTTTCATCTGGGACAGATATACTCTTCCTAGACAATCAGTATTTGTACACATTCTTGTCATTTTTGAGACCTCAGAAATAAAGTTTTTTTAATTAAATGGGGGCTCTGGGGGTCTGATCTAAAAATAGATGCAAAAACTAATTCCATCATTCCAGTGACTTGAAAATTACATTATGTTGAGCTGGTCAGTAATGCAGTAACATGTATTACTGAAAGAAGTTATCAAGAAACGCTGCCATATACAGAAGATCAAGGAAACAGATAAACGGATAAAACAGAGTGTCAGTCAGATGCACAAATTTTGACTTTGACTATAAACTGACAGGCTTAAATTCATCTTGCTGTTGGATCAGGTAGTGAAAAACAACAACAACAAACTGGGCTTGCGCTGTGAGAATGGCGGTTGGCTATCAGATATACAGAATATTAAAAAATCTTCTCAGCATCTTAAAAACAAATTTAATTCAAACATTTCTTCCCATCTGAAGTGGTCTATTTTTGATGTTTTTTCAAGAACTGTGAAATCACATCAAAGAAACAAGGCAGACTTGTGAATCAACCTCCTGGCCTCAATTATGTAAATGTACTGTGTGCACCTGTGTCCAATGCATCCACAAACCTGACAAGAGAGGCTTTTGAGATTGTAAGCATAGCTAGGGGCTGTTACATAAAGATGTGCCTATGGGTTTGGAAAACAATTGTCTTATCATAAACCGTGGAGGTCTCTGGTAAAACCCAGTCCTTCATTTGATATTTTTTGACCTTTGCAACTCACCTTTTGACTTTTGTCTCTACAGCACCATTTCGTCCAGCTGATACAGAGAACTCTGTGCACTTTGATGCTTATGGGGATAGCCTGGGGCGTTACAACATTTTCCACTACCACAAAGAGGATGGCACATATGTTTACCAAAAAGTGGGCTACTGGGCGCAGAGTTTGACCCTGAACACTAGTCTGATCCCTTGGGAGAACCAATTGGTCCCTACCTCACAGTGCAGTGACCCCTGCAGGAAGAATGAGATTAAGAGCATGCAGCCTGGTGACGTCTGCTGCTGGATCTGCATCCCCTGTCAGCCCTACCAGTACCTCCTCGACGAATTCACTTGTGCAGACTGCAGCTTTGGCCAGTGGCCTCTTGGCAACTTGACTGGCTGTTATAACTTGCCTGAGGAGTACATCCACTGGGAGGATGCCTGGGCCATCGGACCAGTCACCATCGCCTGTTTGGGGATCCTCTGCACACTCTTTGTGATTGGCCTTTTCCTGAAGAACAATGAGACACCAGTGGTAAAAGCCAGTGGGCGGGAACTTTCATACATTTTACTGATTGGAGTGCTTCTCTGTTACAGCATCACCTTCATCTACATTGCCAAACCTTCAGCTGTAGTGTGTACGTTACGTCGCCTTGGGCTGGGTACCTCCTTCGCAGTTTGCTACTCTGCACTTCTGACCAAGACCAACCGCATTGCCCGGATCTTCAACGGAGTCAAAGATGGAGCTCAAAGGCCGAGGTTAATTAGTCCAGCTTCACAAGTAGCCATTTGTGCTGGCCTCATTTCCTGTCAGCTTTTGGTGGTGGTGGTCTGGCTCTTGGTGGAAGCACCAGGTGTGAGGAAAGAGGTCAGCCCCGAGAGAAGAGATATAGTCAGGCTGAAGTGCAATAGTAAGGACTCCAGCATGCTGATGTCCCTGACCTACAACTGCATCCTCATCATCCTCTGCACCTTCTACGCCTTCAAGACCAGGAAGTGCCCAGAGAACTTCAACGAGGCAAAGTTTATTGGCTTCACCATGTACACCACCTGCATCATCTGGCTGGCCTTCCAACCCATCTTCTATGTCACAGCCAGTGACTACAGGGTAAGCAGGTTTGCTTTGCTGTGCTATTCCACAGATGATTCATTATTCATCACTGTACTGTTTGCAAATTTAGCACAAAGAAATGGATTAAGAACACTGCAATATTGCTCTCAAAGGAACCTTAAGGTAAACAAAGGCTGTGCTCAGATCAATGGAATAATTACATTTTTTTTCTACATATGGTGCTTGCCAGAATTATTGGCACAATTTTTGGTGAAAAGGTGGTGAAAAAAGGGTTATTAGTCTGACTATATACCGACAAGGCCAGAGAAACCTGACTTCTCAGTAATGTAAGACTGTTTATAGAAAAACATTAGAGGTGGGCATAGATACATTTTTTTAAATCTAGATTAATCTCACTGTAATCTTGAAATTAATCTAGATTAATCTAGATCAAAATGCCCCCCCCCTCCAAAAAAAAAAATGTAATTATCCCAATGCCTGTTTTTATAGTGTAAACCATAAATATGCCTCCAAATGTTCTCCAAGATCACTTTAATTTCATTTGGAACTCATTTGGAGTTTAATACATTACCCTTAAAGAAAATGTAAATATAAACTCGAGGTTTAAATACGGAAAAGTCAGGAACGAGAGAGATACAGAGAATAAGAGAGAGTGAGAGAGAGAGTAAGAGAGAGAGTAAGAGAGAGTGAGAGAGAGACAGAGAGAGAGAGAGAAAGATACAGAGAGAGCGAGAGAGAGAGAGAGATACAGAGAGAGCGAGACAGAGACAGAGAGAAAGAGAGAGAGATACAGAGAGAGAGAGAGAGAGAGAGAGAGATGATCGCACGAACGAGAGAGAGAGAGAGAGAGCGAGAGAGAGAGACAGAGACAGAGACAGAGAGAGCGAGAGACAGAGAGAGCAAGCGAGAGAGAGAGGCACAGAGAGAGCGCGCGTGAGAAAGAGAGCGACAGAGAGAGCGAGACAGGTTTAAAACGGGCGCGATCCGGAAAAGTCACGAACCAGAGAGAGCGAGAGAGAGAGAGAGAGAGACAGACAGACAGACAGACAGAGAGAGTAAATCCGCGCTAAAATATCAAGGTGAAAGTCATCATAGCTTGCGTAGTATAGACCCAGCTCCCAACCCAACTTTGTGAATAGATTAACGGCGATATTTTTTTATCGTGCGATAAGAGTCTCGCGTGAACCCCGTTAACGACCCAGCACTAAAAAACATCTATTAAAAAAGTAAATCGCATCATAATTATTCATACCACATCTACCCCAGTTGTACTCAGGTACCTTGTTAACCATTTTTTTGCCAAGCTACCAGCACCAAGTCTTCTCTTATACTGCTGAACAATACATAAGATCTTAGACCATTTCCTCTTTAAAATTTCTCATCAAATTCTTGAAATTTCTTGGTTTGCAGGAAGGCCAAAACAGTGGTAGCTGCTTGATATAAAGCCTACTGCCATGTTCACATCATACTGGTCCATAAAAATTTGATTGTTTTGCACAACCTTGTCGGTTTTTATGCCATACCGAGCTCTAACAGGCTCCATTTGACCATTGAATTTCAACCAATCAAACTAAAATGTGGCTGTACAACTACAGCCACATTTTCAAACTCCAAGGGCTTATATTTGTGGTTAGACAACAATCAAATAGTTTGTTGCCATGGATTTGGAGTGTAGTTGTAGTTTTCATGTCTTGGTGCCTCTCAATGCACTTTCAGCATCTAACTGTGGAAGTTTTACAGTTACGCAGGTTCAGCTTAGCTGCAACTTTTTTAAATTTATTAAAAACCCGGTGTGATAAAAATGTGAATTTTTTGTCTGTAATTTTGGAGGGCACTGTAGATGTTTGATCGATTCTTTAATATGTACATAGACTTTTTTTTTCTATTTTCAGGTTTTAATTTAACTGAACTGAACTTCATTTATACATTCCTTCACATAATCATTGGCGGTTATCTCAGGGAAATATCACATGCTGTATAACACTGTGAATAAGTGCATCAGTTAAAAATAAGAAGTGCAGCAGCCTGTTTAAACATGCCCTAAGTTTTATGATTCATGAATGAATGAATGAATTAATTAGTTGTTTTGCCATATATCTGTTGCTGTCTGATGTCTAAAGATTTGACAAACTGAGCCCTTAAACATTTCTGCGGCCATTTCTGTACTAATGAGGTATACAGCCCTGAGGCAGTAACAGGAGCTCATGCAGTGGCTGTATTCCTAAAATGCTGCAGATCAGACATACTGAATGCCTTTCATAATAATGGTTTTTACACTACAATGCGATTGAATTAGATATTTTTATCATTCGATACTCCTGAGACCCCTTGGTCTTGAGCTCTTCCAGGAGCTTTGTTAATCCTCTGAAATATTTGCTGGAATCTCTGGTATGACATATTTTCATATTCATATTTTCATCTCTTTGAGAGCAAAAACCTTAAGATTTCCAGCAAGCCTGTTCGGAGAATACCAATCACTCCACACACAATGACAGTGTGGAACATTGTTAATTGAAATAATGAGTTTACATGATATAAACCACTTGCAGCTTCTTGAGCTGTCCCTTGTTTTCCCTCCTAGATTTTCTGTATCTGGAAGTGTGTGATTCAGTGACTTTGGAGTATCGCCACTACCTGCCAATTCAGATGACAGATAAAAATCTCTTTGATCGACTATCTATAGTGATGATAAAAGGAGCAGCTCTCGTTTCATGTGGCTGAAAAGCTGCTCAATAGAGAAGAAAGGGAGAGGGAGACGATATGCCGGCAAATGATTGCTGTGAATACACTGAATGGAATCTTTCTGATGCTTCTTCCTGCAAGTGCTTAATGACAAATACCTCTAGATGAATGGTTATATAACCTTACTGGGCTTTTGGCCCATGATTATATGCTTTTGTGTTTAACAATGATAGTGATTGGTGTGTGCTTGTGTGTGTTTGTGTGTGTGTGTGTGTGTGTGCATGCATGTTTCAGACCAACATGTCCTTTTTAGTAAAGTAACAGGGAAAACTAGGGCTAACTTATAATGGAAGGACCGCCAAAAAGGTTGACTTTTCAAAAGCTCTGTGTTCCATTTTTTTTTTAATCGAAAGAACAGATACACATATGTTTCATTATAAATAAAGGAGCGGAGAAACAAAGTAAGTATAGATGCTTCCAGGCACTTATGCTGCTTGTTTCAAAGAAGCAGTTACTTCCTAAGATGCTCTGTGTCTTGTATTAAATTGCTGGGAAGGCCCAACTTACCTCAGTTTGGATCATGATAGCAAGATATGACAGACTCTGAAAGAGAGTTTCTTATTGGAGCTTCAGTCACAAGACTGCACAGTTGGCTGGTGCTTCAGTAAGAACCGTGACTAAAGTGACATCTGCATTTAGATCTGTGGGAAAAACATCAGTAAAAATAGCTGAAAATTGTGGATGAAAGCACACATTCATGAGTGTGATGCTAATGCATTAGTGAAGAAATATGTGAAGACACACAGATGCAAATGTTCTAAGGATGCCATTGCCAGACACAAGAACAGTCTGTCCAGACTTTCAGCAAGAACATTCTGTCTACAACTACATACACAGGGGTATCATATTGGTGTTACAGTCCATAAACCCCTTGTTACAAAGATTTGAAATTTGACAGTTTAGTGACAAATAAATGACAAAAAAAGTGAAAAAAAGTGATCTTGTCAGCCATTCTCCTCTATGTTCTCCACAAGTGGGCAAGAGCATGCGTATCATAGGGAATATCTTTGGATGAATTGTGTTCCATGCCTTTAGTGCAGTTTAAGATGCTACTAGGATTTGTGCCAAGACATGCAGAAGCAGTTATGGTGAATTGCGGCAACCGAGCACCTCACTATAACACCTTATGTTAGTGTTTCCTATGTGTGTGTGTGTGTGTCTGTGTGTGTGACTGATAAATAGAGGCAGATAGTGTCCTATCATTATCTTAAAGATGCCTCTCAAATAATATAAAGGACAGAGGAAGTGCATTTAGAGTTTGGGCAGATAAGAAAGAGAGATATTCCAAATTGTAAGGAAATGGTGTCAAAGCATGGGAGGTGAAAGTGTCTGCTGTTTTTTTTCCACACAGACCAGTTGACCTGGAAGGGACCATTCAGTCAGTATTTTCATTTCAATATTTGTATTTTATTTTACATTTTATTAGTATGTTTTATTTATACATTTTGCTGTACCCATGCATTTTTAACGATTCACTTTGCTTGCTGTTGACTGCTTAATGTGTGTCACTGAAACACTAGCAGCAGCTTGAGCAGCTAGCTGTTTGAAGTAAATTATCAAAACATTCTAACAAAAAAAAAAAATCATTTTCGTCTCATGCTGTATTTTCATATATGCTGATTAAAATGTCAGCCCCTCAACTTAAATCACATTTCCCTTCCCTGCAGTGATGTGTATGTTAATCTGGATCTGGCCATCCGTGCTTGCCCCACGTAAAACAGATAATTGTTCATAAGACTAAATGCTATCATCAGTTAGTTGTCTTCTCTGCACATCAATTAACCATTTAAAATGAAATATAGGCCTAGTCACAAAGCCAGAAAACAATTGTGCTACCCCATATGCATCCAATTAATTGTGGACATACAGCTCTGGAAAAAATAAGAGACCACTAAAATTTATTTTAAAATTAGCATCTTTATGAGTATGACAACCATTTCATGCCAGTGTCTACACAAGCACCTCATTCTGCTTTATTAGGTACTGCTTAGTTGATCACCTGAATCAAATCTTCTTTAATGAGGAAAAGTATAAAAACACACTTCTGCAATCAACACTCTCCTCTTGCAATGTGACCAGTTGGATGGTAAAACAGCTTGAGGTGGAACGTGTTTTGTTAGTATTTTCACACGAATACAGGACTTTAGATTTTGTGTTTAGTACCTTTACAGGTGTAGCTAGAGTCTATGTGCAGTTAGTCTATGTGTAACAAAGTTGTGCACACAGGACATGCCTACCTGGGAAGTCAGAGACTACCTGACATAGCATTCCAACTAACATTCCAATAGCTGTGGCCATCTTAGCATTCAGTAGATATCTGACAGTGTTTGTACCTCTGTGGGTAGAGCATTTGAGGCTGAGGAAAGTGAAGGAGTTGAATGTGAAAAGGAAAGTACCTGGAACAATGGGAGAAACTGTCCAATACTTAGTAAACTGTGAACATGCGATACGTCAGTGTGGATGTTGAAGGTGATGTGTTCTAGGTTCTGCTGAATATTTGGCCAGGTAGAAAAATCAGGCCAGAGACAGATGAGCCAGATACAACTGCCCTGCTCCGCACTGAGTGTGACACAGCCTATATGTTGTAAACACACACTGCACTGCTGGTCATACTTAGTGCACTGGCCTGTGCCTGGAGTGGTTGAACGCACTTCTAACATGACTGCAGGGGGCTTTCTCTTGAGTTCACTGACACAAGAAGGAGAGAAACAGGTACATTACAATAGAGGAAGGTTTGTTTATTTGAGTCCATGTATAATAGGAGGTTTCTCCTGCATCTGTGGCAAAAAGGGTATGAAGGAAGAGTGTGAAGGAAAAGAGATAAATGAACAAAATGTCCCTCTGTGTCTGTGTGTGTTTGTATGTGTGTGTGTGTGTGTGTGTGTGTGTGTGTGTGTGTGTGTGTGTGTGTGTTTGTAAAACATGCTTGTGGTGGAGTGTTAAGGCATTAGGGTTGAATCCCAGCTGAGGTCCACGCTTGGGGGACCAAGGTGCTAGAGAGACCTAAAAATGATCCACACACACACACACACACACACACACACACACACACACACACACACACACACACACACACACACACACAC
>JBBPDE010000107.1:14810087-14825868 GCA_037974605.1 Nannopetersius ansorgii | reverse complement strand
GATCATCAGTTTTGATGTGCAGAGGTAGGGCTGGTACACAGTTAGTGATCCTTTTCGACTACGGTTCTAATCCACATTATGGCAAGAACCACTAGTCCATCATTACCTTATTACAGATCATATTCTGGTTTGTTTAACTCTTTTTTTGTTTACTGCATAATTCCATGTGTTCCTTCATTATTTTGTTTGTTTTAAATATTAATCCACAATGTAGAAAATAATAAAAACAAAGAAAAAACATTGAATGAGAAGGTCCATTTTTACTGGTAGTGTATATTAACTTGTCACTTAACTAAAAGAATGAATCAAATCAGAAACATTACTTGGTGTATTTAAAACTCCAATCAGCTCCACATGCACAATGTTTGCAAAATGTGGTTCATTAATAATACATACACATGACAATTGTACAATAATTATACTATTGGTCTTTTAGATTTAGTTTTAGTAGTTCACTAACTATTTAGAAATCTATAAATGAAAGATGGTTTGTCTCATGACTATACTTTATCAGATTCTATGAATTCTGGCAGGTCATGGAACTATCTCACCAAAAAGGCTTTCCTTCCCCACAGCTTCAGCCTCCAACATTGTGCCAACAGTGTGTAATGGAAGAGAAGTAGTGGACTCAACAACATCATCTCTCTAAAATACAAGAGTTCCGTCTATCTGCCAAATGTGGTATACAGATTAATCTACTAGTCAATAAAACAGGTGTTTACTGATATTAAGGCGGCCACTCTCAGAAAAGAGTGCCACTTATGTTGTTCTCAACGTGCTGTGAGTACAGTTTCCCAACTCTCTCTCTCTCTCTCTCTCTCTCTCTCTCTCTTTATTGCTCTCTCTCTCTCTTTATCACTTTCTCTCTCTCTCTTTCTCTCTCTTCCCCTCTCTCTCTAAGACTAGTTAGAATTTATCATTGGGATACCAATTGAAACACTGTATACCCCTTCTTTTTATGGAACGTATGAAAAAGTATTATTTGAGAAATGGATTAAAATGATAGTAAATCTGTTCAATGTATAATAATCAGGATGTTTTTAATGTAGATTTTTGGTGATTCAGGTTTGTGCTTTCTTGTAATTTATGTAAATAAAATGTGTTTTATATGAATACTGGATTAAGTAATTGAATTATTTGTAAAATAATGTGGGTTGTTTACTGATTAAAAGTTGAGTAAAAGTTCATTTTGCAAAACATTCCTGCAGATTGTGCCATCAATGGTCTGACCAAAGTGGTAGTAACCTAGTGGGTAAAACACTTGCCTGTGAATCCAATGACCACAACGTTGCAGGTTTTAACTCCCATTTTCTACCACTTTCTGTCCTTGAGCAAGATACTTAACCCTCAGGGAGACTTTCCATGTGACTAATGATTGTAAGATGCGTCAGCCAAATGTCTCTTTACCAAAACGAGTACTTGGATTCCCATGTCTGTTTGTCCAGAGGTTGGGTTTTAGCATTACCAAATTGTATCAAATAATCACAGGAGCCCTCTAATTAATAAACATTCATGTTTACAAAATATTTTGAAAATATGTATAGGGTCACCTTTCCATGCTGTTTTGAGCTGCATACTAAACGGTAAGCTTTCACTGGGACTTTGTATTTCTACACCATCTGTTGTACATCCTGAGCAGACACAGTAAAGTCACCTCATGAATGTAGGAATAAACATTTTCAGCCCAAAGCTAAAGAGAACTTACATCAATTACCAGATGAAGCCAGAGGATACACAATAAGACCCTTGGACGAGTGGAGAATGAAGAGCAGCACGCCTACACTTCTTCTACTGTGTGCTATTTCCATCTAGTGGATGCAGTTCAGTACTGCAATGAAGACAACTAGGGCTGTTAAGTTCATATCCAAGTGGTTCAGCTAAAATTTACACAATGTTCAAATAAATGTAACCAATCAGTCAACTTCCGCTCTTTGTGCGAGTTTACCTTTAGCTGTGAGGGTAATTTAATGGAATTCCATGTTGCTGGAGGCAAGTATTATTTTCTTCCTCAGAGGTGAGGTCTGTGTTCCTCAGAGGTGAGGTCATACCCCATTTACAAGTGCCCCCCCCACCCCCCCCACCCCCCCAAAATTTAACCTTGTTTGGGATAAGTGTCTCAGATAATGGTTGGATGATCGTATATAGTAACAGTGAGGAGGGAAGTATGTATTCAGGAAATTTGGAATTTGGAAATACTGGTATTGGTATTTGGAAATACTGCTCTAATGTTTGACCTTAGATGGCACCAAAGTCTCTCTAGCATCTGATTAAGACAGATTAACATACAGTATGGGCATCATCCCCTTTGGTAATGATTAGTAAAGCGTTGTGAAAACTCTTTGCCGTAATGGAACTATATAAGTAAAATCTAATTCAATTCATGGAAATTTAAACTGAGAAAGAAAACTCTTCTAAACAAAACCTTTGGTGGTAATTTCACAGAGCAACTATTTGTTATAATCATCAGAGATAATCATTTTTTTTAATAATGAGTAATATTAGACTTGCAATAGACTTGTATGCGTTAAACCGCAGGAACCAATCAATATTTTTAGTGCGAAGTCAGACAGGCGACACTGGCATAGATATAATGGTCAGTGTCAGCTACCACCAGTTTCTTCACAAATGCTAAGCATATGATTATTATATGCTAAATACCAACTACCATGCAATATATAACTAGCTTCATAACAAAAATTGCACGTGCTAGCGAAAAGGTAAACACAGATTTGGAAAACTACGAAACCCACATAAACTTATCTCTGAGGATTTTGACCTGTTGACCTGAGTTATTAGCATCCGTGCAACAGTACAAGCCTTTATTTATCATCAGTAGACTTAAAATATTACCATCTGCTGCAAATCTCCTGACATAATCTTCCAAACTATAGTCCATGTATTCACATGCTATGTAATTTAAATCCCAATACATTTGTCCATATGTTGTATATACATAGCATATACATTTTCTGGAAATTACTAGTACATAGAACAGTGTCTCTATGAGGTTTTCTGAAGCTGTTTTGCTGTTGCCTTAGACACTAAAGAGTCAGAAGTGAAAGCACTGAAAGCCAGGTCAGGATTTTCTCCTTGATTAGCTCAGTCTGTACTGAGGTCAGTGGGCGTGTGTCTGTGCACACTGCGGAACAGTCAGTCTGTCCAGAACCGACCGACAGAGAAGCAGCTTTAGTAAAGATAGCCTTCTATTGACGGTGAGTTTCTGAAACTATTCCCAGGAGTCGCGGTGACATCGCTAATAGCTATTAAAACCTAAAAATAGTTCAAATAGATTATTATACATGTTGTTATGAGTGCATTAGCCTCTGTTTTGTTGTCCTGTGTTATAAAAATTGTGAATTACTGGTTAATTAGCCTCAGATGCAGCACTATTTGTAACTCAGCTAATGCTACATTGCTAACAGACTGCTGGGAGGCTAATTCAAAGATTTCATGGAAGCTAGTCAGCCAGACTGAACTTGAAACGTTTACTCAAACTTTCCTCGTCGTATTAAAACTCTCGATGCAGATATAACAACTAACAAGCATGATTTCGACAGTCCAGTGCTCATGTTCGCAAAGTGCAGTCCCCATTTGTTCCTCAGGCTCTTGTAAAGCAATTGGCAAGCTGACTTTAGCATGAGAGAGACAGCACAAAGCTGAGGTATGATAAATTGTTAAATAGGTTCCGGTGTAAATAGCTGAAGGTGTGTTCTGGACATGCGTGTTGAAGGTAGCATGTTTTTTAAAGATGCCTTTCTGGTCAGCAATCACTAGGGGCAGTAGTGCAGCTACTTTCTGTTTGTCAGGACTTGTCCAGGCAGGCCTTCCCTTATTAACTCGTCTTACTGGAACTGACCACCATGACCATCCATCATCTATGCCCTGTCCACCTCAATGGTCCTGCAGGTTTACTTTGCAACTTCCACAAGATTTGTGGGAATTTGTCCCCATTAGTTCTGTAAAACATTTAGGATGGACACAGATGTAAGAATAGAAAGCCTGGCCCGTTCCAATTTATCCCTAAGGTGTTGGATGAGATTGATGTCAGGGCTTTGTACAGGCCAGTCAAGTTTTTCCACACCAAACTCATCTTTAAAGCCATGTCTTTATGGACCTTGCTTTGTTCACTGGGCCGCAGTCTGGTGGAATAGAAAAAGCTCTTCCCCAAACTGTGTCCATAAAGTTTGGACCATGACATTGTCCAAAATGTCTTGGTATGCTGATGTATTACGTTTGCCTTTCACTGGAAGTAAGGGGCCTAGCCCAAACCCTGAAAAAGAGGTGGGTCCCAATACTTTTGCCTATATAGTGTATGTTTAGGAGAAGCAGAATAGATAAAGAAGAAATATTATTTTGACATTTCTCTGGCAGGATTTTAATTACATACTTTGTACTGTAGTTACCAAACTCATCCATCAAGCCATCATCATCATAACCAACTAATTAAACAATATCAGTACTTTGTCTCACCAAAGTATTTTTTGTAACGCAATCAAATTCTCACAGCAGTGTTCCAGGGTCTAGTGTAAAGCCTCCTCAGAATATTAGAGACTGTTACCTGCAGTGAAGAGTGCCTAAACCTGCTGAATAAACATGGCAATGTATTTGTTGGTGCAGGTGTTTTAGGAAGCAGGTGTTTTTGGAAGAAGACAGAGAATGGCACCTAAGAGAAAAGCAGCATCTGCAGCCAAAGCAGGAGGGAAGAAGATAAAGGAAGAGCCTGAAACCATTGTAAAAGACAAGTTCACGTCTGCTAAAGAGTCTCTGAAGGCCACAGGACCACAGTCTAAGGCCAAGAGGAAACCAGACAGCTTTTGTGACCTTTCCAGTGCTGAGGTGTTTTGTTTTCCATATTTTTTGTAACTTTTTTGAGTTGCAGTTTACAAATCACATTCACTGCCACACAGCTTACCTCTATCAAGACAGTTTAGAAAGTTTTTGTTTGTAAACATCCACAGCGCTTGTTCATACTGATATTTCAGAATGTACTGATTTCCAGGAAAGTGCAGAACAAAACAGCTTAAGGTCTGTCTTTCAGTGGCTTAGAACTCAGACAGCAGATAATGATTACTTATTTCTGTGAAAACTCACATGCCAGTTATTTGGTCTTCCAGGTGCATGAGGATTACGATTGTATGCTGAACCAGACCAACATTGGAAACAACAACAACAAATTTTATGTAATCCAAGTCTTAGTAGCAAGTGGTCAGTACTATTGCTGGACAAGATGGGGCAGAGTGGTAAGCTAATTTCTATTTTTACAGAATATTATTATATTAAAGTAATACATATTCATTCCAGTTCATGTTAGAACCATAGATTCCTGAATAATACTTTTCCCCAACATACCCTTAACATCTCTGAAGTAAAAAAAAATGTTCCAAACACTACAAAAGCAGCAGTAGAATAGGGGTTGTTCAGAAATGCTGCTGTTTGCATTGATACTTAGAAATGTTCTGCAGAACACTGAGCACATGTGTATTAACATGCTTGTAAGCCAATGACCAGTCTATACTTTGAAACAAAGAATCAAAGGCTAACCATAAGAACTAAAATTCTGTGTTTAATCCGGTATTTAAATCTTTCGACTGAAAAAAGAAGTGATTCAGTCTGTGGCATTAAAGTATTTTAAAAGTAATTTCTAATGTCTAGCACCACTAGTTTTTGCCAATGCAAAAAAAAAAATGTGTGTCTTTCTTCCTTTCCAGGGAGAGGCAGGACAGAGCAATTTGGCTGGCCCCTCAACTACTGATGCTGCTATTAAGAACTTTGAGAAGAAATTCAAAGACAAGACAAAGAACAATTGGAGTGATAGAGAAAACTTTGTCTCTCATTCAGGGAAGTACACTCTGATTGAGGTGGATGGCGAGCAGGACGCTGAAGTGAAAGTAAGTTAAGGAATCCAATTAATTAATTAACGAGCACCCAATATTCTAACGGTTCAACTCCTTAGAGGTTCTAGGCTTGGATGTAAAGCCTTAGCAACATAAATGAGTGGCCAGGTGGTTTTCAGCAGTGTAAATGGACAGGCTTACTATTTAATGTATGAAGATATATGAACATTATCAACATGTTTTATGGTAGAAATGGCATACATATATATGCAATATCAAAAGTCCTTTTGCACATTTGCATTCATCAATAATAAATAATAATAATCAATAATAATAAATAATGGGCAGCGTATGCTGGTCCACACACGCTGCTCTAGGGCGCCCCACGCTGGCGGCAGCCCACTGCTTCACTTGGTGAATGGGTTAAATGCAAAGAAAGAATTTCACATTGTTCACATTGTGCTGTGGTGTGTTCACCCGTGACTATAATGGTAAACAAATTAAATTAAAATGTAATTAATAATTACAGTCTCACAGCAAGGGACACTTCAACAATGTTAATATGTTGTATACATGTTAATGTATTTAATCTAAAACAAAGTATTCCTATCTATCTTCCTCTTCCATATCCTTTATATAACTGAGAAGCTCACTGTGGCAGTGTCTGGTTTCCCTCTGCTGTATAATTTAGCTCTAGATTCAAACAGGGATATTGACAAATTATGTGTGGTGGGTGAAATTAAATTGTGCGCTAATAAGCTGTGTGTGTGTGTGTCTAGCATAGCTTTTTAGTGCATCACTACCGTGCAGATTTGCTTTGCTTATGAATGGAAATTTATGTTTGGTCTATTTGTTTACTATTGTAACCTAGTAAACATGAGCTATAGCTTTTATTCTGGCCCATTAATTTTTGCAATAGTAATGATAGCTTCTTGCATTACTTACTATGGTCTTAATTGTTTTCCTCTGCTGCCTGTGTCCATACTACATTTTGGAACATGCATTGTTTGTTTAGAGACATTGCACATGAATGATGCTGTGCTAAAAACACTGAATACTGTTTTGGTGACAAATGCACAATATTACCTGTGACTGTTTTGTGTTTGTGTGTGTTCCTCAGGTTGATGCTGTAGATGGTGGGCCTGTGACAGTGAAGAACTTTTTGCCCTGCACACTGGACAGTTCGACTGAAAGACTTATAAAGTTTATCTTCAACAATGACATGTTCAAAGAGGCCATGGAGCACATGAACCTGGGTGTGATCCTTGTTTAACCTGTTTGTGTGGTTTAAGGCCTCATTTACACACTAGGTTATGTTTTATTTATGTAAATCATTGTCAGCCCTCAATTAATCAAGCTCCACACAATACACAAATAACATGAGCTCTGTTTTATTTGCCTGGACTAGTTTGTTAGTGCATAGTGAGGCATGGTTAAATATTGCAGCTCATGTATTTCTAAGTGTAATTCTGTCTCCTAACATAGACATTAAGAAAATGCCGCTGGGAAAGCTGAGTAAGCAGCAGATAGCAAAAGGCTTTGAAGCATTAGAGGCAATTGAGGAGGCCATGAAGAAGAAAAGTAATGAAAAGAAGCTAGCAGAGCTCACTTCCAAGTTCTTCACCATTATTCCACATAACTTTGGCCGGAGTAGACCACCTGTCATCAATACTGATTCCATTCTTCAAAGCAAGAAGGAGATGCTTCTGGTAAGATGCTCTATGTTGCCTCAGTATACAGAGAATCGAAAAATCAAAATGTCTTTTTTTTAAATAAAGTCAAAAACATTGCAGTAAATGTGTAAAATTGTTGAAAATGAGACAGATTCAGAATGATGAACGCTATATTAATAAACACATAATGTCACACCCTTATAGGTCTTGGCAGATATAGAGATAGCCCAAAGTCTCAAAGCTGAGTCAGAAAAGGCTAAGGAGGAGATGATAGAGACTGTGCCTCATCCCGTTGACCAGGACTACACGTCTCTCAAATGTAACCTCACTATATTGGATAAGAAAACCAAAGACTTTAAGGTATACTTGATTTTTAAAAAGAAAGTTTATACAACCAAAAAAAGTTTAGATATAAACTTGTGTAAATGTTTTCAGTTTGCTGTAAAATTTGGGAATGTATTGGGAATGTACTGGGTTTCTGTGTTTTAAAACCTAACAGCAAGTTTGATTAATTTATATAAGTGTTATTGGATTTGTCCTGTTTTTAGATTATTGAGAAGTACTTGAATGCCACTGGTCGTGGACTCACCATTGTAGATGTTTGGGAAGTAGATCGAGAAAAAGAGGTGAGATAATGTTCATTTAGTTTGGACAATATGTAGATATTGTGTTTAAGTCCTGTGTGTAGTAAGTTCGTGATTCACGCCCTTTGACGACAGCAGTTTCATTTACAATTGCTCAGATATGAGATGTCATTGTATCTTCTTTCATTCCAATCCTAGGTACATTTGATTTGCGTGTGTTTGTATGTGTGTGTTTATTTGTGTCTGTGTTTACCATTGCTTCTGTAGGCAGAGCGGTTCAGTGAAAACGAGGCTTTGGAGAACCGGAAGCTGCTGTGGCACGGCACTAACGTGGCAGTGGTTGCGGCCATTCTGAAGAGTGGCCTTCGAATCATGCCACACTCTGGTGGACGTGTGGGCTGTGGAATCTACTTTGCCTCTGAAAATAAAAAATCTGCCTCTTATGGTGAGAACCAATGCCCATGCTGTGTCAACATATTCCTGGGCCAAAAACATTGTATCTTCATATTTAGTGTGATTGCATCTGTGATTGCATCTTTACTCTACTGCATATCGTCGCTGTCTGGCGGAAACCTCGTAACTCCACTTTTGGTTTTTGTTGTTTTTTTTTTTATAAATCGATACAATTGGTCAGTCTCCACGTGGTTCTGTAAAATTTAGAAATTATTAAGCAATGAAAAGTGTTGAAAATAGCTTGGGATGTTTGATGACACAGTATTCATTTATTTAGAATATAAATAGTTTTTTCAGTTTCCTGAAAAATGGCCGATTTGGACATATGAGGTCCGACAGCGATGATTTGTTTTATTTTTATTATTATTATATTTTTTATAGCCACAATAGACACCGCTTTTCCTACGAGCTTGTGCAAAATTTCAGAATCACTCCAACATCAAAACATGCGTTATAATCTGTAGTAGTGCTCTTGTATAAAACTTTGTGATCGTTTGATCTTGGCCAGAGTACGTTTACAAAATGGTCAAGAGACCTTTGAAACATATTAGGAGAATCTGTGTGGAAAGATAGCGGTTGTTGTGAAGTGTTTTGAACACTGCTTTTATGGCAGCCACACAATCCCACTTTTCTCACAGAAATGCATCTTCTAGTTTTGTTTATTCCTTAAATCATTTATTGTTCTTTATATTGCGTGAGACTATTAGCACCAAAGTAAATGGTTCAAATTAACAATGAATAGTATAAAAACAAAGACTTAAACCTACAGTTCAGAACATTTTTGGCTTCTTCTTTCACCATTTTGGAGATACTTGTTTTTTCATGCAATAATGTATTTAAAATAATGCCAGGCTTATTATTTTTGTATTTATGCCATTGTCACCACTGCTGCCTCCCACATACTATTTCCCTATGGCTTACACAGTGGGGTGATGTAATCATTGTCGCCGATTACAGACATGTAACTCTGTGATTCCACTAAAGGTGATAATCACCATGAAATGATAGAAACTTGTTGTATAACTAAAAGAATGGGTTTCATTTTGAACAGCTTGCTAGACTACATTGAAGCAAATTCCTTATACGTTTTGCTGTAGATTTCCGAGAGTGCTTCTGAGATAAATAAGTTTTCTCAGTCTGAAAAAAATGAGTTTTCTGAGTTTTCTCAGTCTGCGCAAGATGTTTAAATGGTGTACATTTATATCTTTTTTGTTAGTTTGTCCTTCCAACAACACTGGAATCATGTTTCTGAACGAAGTTGCTTTGGGAAAGGAGTACACCATCACTGAAGATGACCATAGGCTGAAAAAGGCTCCTGATGGCTATGATAGTGTGGTAGCACGTGGAAGACGAGAACCAGGTTGGATTTCCTTGTTTCTTCAGAAGCACTAAAGTAACAAAATACTACGTTTTAAACCTGATAGGACATTCTATCTGCAGACCTTTAACCAAGAATTAAGTAAGAATTGAAATGTAATCAAACTAAATTATATTTCACAGATCCCTCAAAAGATGTCTTCATTGAGCTGGAGGGGAAAAAGGTGTCAGTGCCACAGGGAAAAGCCATAGACCAGCATCAGTATCAAAACAGCAGCTTCTACAACAGTGAGTATCTAATTTATAAAGAGAGCCAGTGTCGCATCCGCTACCTGCTGGAGCTTCGCTTCTAGCTGCTGCCTAAAGTGGACTAACAACAAACACTCTAAGTGACAAACTTGCTTCTGAAAGATAAAATCATCATTAACCAAAATGTATCAAGAATCGTATTTACTTAGTTAATATAAGCGTATAATCCGTTAATCAGTGCTGCCTGTTTGAGATGATCTGACAAGTGTTGTCAGTTAATGTCCATTTCAGATGGGCTACCAAAAACATTACACCAAATAATTTATAAATCAAAAACTTCAGACTGTTCAGATTAGTTGTTAAGACTGTACAGTTGCCCATAATGTCGCAGTGTCTTCTGTTTGTCATTAAACTGTTGTTATAAGTCATTGTACTTATCTTCATAAAAATCTGATCTCACCAGTAATCACAGTTATTCTTATTCTAACACAATACTCCAATGTGGATCTGAAATGCACTGTGTTGAAAAAAAAAAAAGATACATTTGTATCTTCACTAAAGTTTACAATTTTTTGTATTTTGTTAACTGATTTTTTTTCCCTTCAGTTTTGTAGCCTAGCTCGATACGTTTAAAGTTAGATCATCTTTTAATAATCTTTGTTAAGATTTTTTTGTTCAAGTCCTTCTTAAAGTACTTTCTCAGGCTTGCATGGTACTTTCTCAGACTTGCATGGTCCATACTGCTTGGGCATTGGATGAGCAAATAGACTGTTTATACTGTTAAAAGACAACTTTGTCATTGTATTCAGAATATGTTTCTTTTGTTTGCACTGCCTGTATGATGAAGAAGGTCCTGTTTCGGGAAGGAGTTTCAGTTTTGCTTTTCTCAGTTTGTAAGATCATGTTTCAGCTTAACAGGTTATTTTTCAATTCTTCCAATTTTGGTATGGCTCCCATTCAAAATGGAGTGGAGCACAGTAACACTTTTGTCACAAGTACATTTTCACATGCTCACTTAAAAGATGCTTCCATCAACATGGGCCTGAAGATTTGTTCTGATGTTGTATTTGGCTCATTGTTGTGTTTTATGGGTGTATGATCATTATTCTTCGCCTAATACGTTCAGCAGAGATCAGTTGATGCTTTCAAACCATGACAGATCAGTAACATCTACTGATGCACCTTTGAATGTGTATTCCAACGTGTCCATTGTTGATGTATCCCCTTATATTGCAATACAGGTATGCTGTAGATAATGGGGAAATACATGATTGTTACCCATCTTTTTCCAGCCTAACGCAAATCATAGTTTCACTGCACTTTTATTATAAATGAATGTCATAGTCTTGTGGGTGCCTTGGGTATTGTTCTGCTGTAATAACTCTAAAATCATGCAAAACAATAAAACTTGTGTTAATGCCTCAAAGACTTGTGATTTATTGCTCCAGTAGCCAGTAGGTGTCACTGTTGAAACTAGTCCAGAATGTACTCCACACCTGCTCAAACAACTGTTCTTCTGTACACATCTATACATACTTAAACAGCTGGAGCATTTGTTCTCTTGTTGCATCTACATTATCCAAGGTTTTTCAATATGTGGAGTTAATCAGGTAGAGGACTAAATATCTGTTAATGCTTTTAATTTCTCTGGTTGTTGAATCCTGGCAAGTGATTACACAAAAAACAGCTATACAGACTGTCTGATTTAGTACTTACCAGTACTTACTTCTTTTAACAGAGCTATGTACAATAATTGTTCTGCTTTTTTGTTAATAGGCTGCTTTTAAGAAATCGTAAGCTATGTAAAAGGGGTGCAAATACCAAAACTCACAACAGTTTAATCTGATTGCAGTTTTTAAAGCAAAGTACTACAAATGGCTATTAGTGTGATGCTGTAGAGCAGGGGTGTCAAATTCCAGTCCTGGAGGTTCTGGTGTCCAGCACAGTTTGATGGTTTTCCACCAACACATTCACCAAACCTGAAAATTAACTGGCAAGGTGAACCAGGAGTATGACCAGGGAATTCACCAAAACATGCCCTACAAGACTGGAGGTCGACACCCCTGCTGTAGACTATTTCAGTTCTCTAAAAAAAACTTTTTTTGTTAATGTAAAAGAGAGAGACACTGGAATGTTTCTTTTTTGTTTGTTTCTTTTTTTTCTTTTTACCAATTTGAGTTCTAAAAACATTTATATCTCATTTACAGATGTTTTTTAAAGCTTTAGCATCGCATAATAAGCCCGTTCTAGCCCCGTTATTTTTCGAAGCAATTCTTTAGTAAAGGATTCAGTGCACCACAAAAGCTTAAATTTAACCATTAACCAACTGTGACTGGACAAAGTGTTTACAAAGTAGTGCAAAACAGATGATAAAAATGCAAAGTCTGGACATCTGAATGTTATACTGACCAAAAATGAGTGCATACGTGATTGCATAGAATTGCATTGATTGGTATCCATGTTCACAGTCCAAAATTGATTTGCCAGATCTATACATGTATACATTTGTGTACCTATTCTGTAGCTCTATACCCTTTTTGTAGTCCAAATGAATGCTGAATGCATTTTAAAGCAGAGTAAAGTGGATTGTCCATCTCACTGCCTGTGAAATGGTGTAAAGTAGGACCCAGGGGGAGCACTGATGCTCTTAGGACAGAGGAGCATGTGTTTGATTCAAAGAGGAAGAGAGAAAAAATACTGGGAATACAATGTGTGACAGTCACAGCCCTACACAGCACTAGAGACAGACATCAAGAGAACAAGAGCATCCTAGTAAGACACCAACCTAACCAATCTAAGTGGTGCAAAATATTTATCAACACCAGTGGAAACTGACAGAAGAGGTGGCATTCCCTCTTCTCACCAGGGCCTTGGAGAACACCACAGGACACCTGTTCCACTTCTGCCTTTTCTGGATTTGACACTAATAGAGATTCCTCCCTTAGGACACACTGGAGCTGGGTGAGAGGAAGCATGCAATGTTGTGGACAGTACTAACTTGTCTCACTAGTATTGTATACTGTGATGTAGATCATCTTAAGAGAACAGAGGATTACACAATTTTATGAGACCAGCAGGTGTAAAATTTTTAGCTGCATTTTTCCATACCTAAGACCTAAGGAGGACATTTTCGAAGAAATACTTGGATTCTGTGGTGCTCCCCGGAACAAAATTACTTTGGTCAGATGGAAGACTTCAGAGAAAAGGCCAAAATGAAATGAGGTGAGAATGTAACTGCTTACTCTCAAAAAAAGCACTGCTAACTCAATTTAGCTCAATATGTAAAATCCCTGGTGCAAAAATGTCAAATGAAATTCTGAATTTCTAATTCTATTTATTTCTACTCCTGTATATATGATCTTAATTATGGAAACTGATCATCAGTTGCAAGATGCCCTGAAAACCAATATGCTTTTCAGTAAAATGTAGTGCCTGCATATTATGCATCCATGCAGTGGGTGATGCAGCCCTCACAAGGGTTGGTGGAGGAGAGGTCCCAACTTATAATCAAGCATGACTAATGTGTAATTTATTCTGAAACAAAATACAAAATGTGGTGTTGACCCCTCTATATATCCAGTATACATAAGCAGTGGTGTAAACAAGTTATAGGTGGGCAATAAGGCAGGAGGTGTGACTTTTTGATACAGTCACTATATAGATAAGGCTTGTAAAAGACTGGTGGAAGGAAATATACAGTTCTGAAGAATCACAAGAAACCACAAGAAGGTAGCCATGTTAATTAGAACGATTTTACTTTTGATTCATTTATTTATTTTTAAGACCTCAGCTACTACCTAAGCTACTAAACCTAAGCTACTAATTTAAGCTTCAATTTGTTGACCTTCCAAACATATAGTTTATATTAAGTGTAGAAGTATTGTGTAATGTATCTGCATGTTTTAGATTTATTTCTGTTAAAAATAGAATGAACAGGCATAGATAACATCATTACTATTATTAGTCTGAGCAACACTACTCCTTTTATTGGTATAGTATACTACAAACTGATTTGTTATGTTGAATAAACCCCTTTTTTATGTTACATGGTAATAATAGTAGGATCTCTACAGTGACTTTACCAGCAATCTTACAGTTCTAACCGTTTTGTTTATATTAATGCAATGGGCAGTTCAATACTGACAGTAAATTACATTAAGCGTCTTCAGTTATTCAATGTTATATTGTCTTATTGAACATAAGAAGTTTTATTATTTCTCTAAATTCATATTATCCAACATGATATATGAAAAAATAAGAAGAAATGCAATACTCTCTGACTTTTTTATTTCAGAAATTCTGAAAATTGGAGGAAAAATTATTTGGCTATGGGGGATCCTGATGCAGTGTTTGGACTCTGAGCAATGGAGAAAACTAGGTCAGGTCTTATGCCGGGTCTCCTGGCCAATCAGACAACTCCGAATGACACATCTAGCCAATGGGGGCCCACGAAGCCAACTCCACCGAGCATGGAGGAGGTCATCCATTCGGAGTCACAGATTAAAGATCTGGTGGGGTTATTCTGCATGGTGACCCTTAACCTTGCTGCCCTATTAGGCAACACTGGAGTTATGGTTGCCATTGCCAGAGCTCCACATATGAAAAAATATGCATTTGTGTGTCATCTCTGTGCAGTGGACCTGCTTTGTGCCATATTATTGATGCCCCTTGGGATAATATCAAGTTCACCTTTTTTCAGTACTGTGGCCTTCACGGTCCTGGAGTGCCAGGTCTATATCTTTCTTAACGTGTTCCTGGTGTGTGCCTCTATTCTAACCATAACTGCCATTAGCGTGGAGCGCTACTATTACATAGTTCATCCCATGCGTTATGAGGTTAAGATGACCATTCACCTGGCCGTTGGGGTCATGGTGTTTATTTGGGTGAAATCTATCCTTTTAGCTCTTGTGACCTTACTCGGCTGGCCAGCATATGGCAACCAAAGCTCTATTGCAGCTGCTCATTGCTCGCTGCACTGGAGTCACAGTCGCCTCAGGAAAGTCTTTGCTGTCCTCTTCAGTGTGGTGTGCTTCCTGGTTCCAGCAGTCGTGATTTTCACTGTGTACTGTAACGTCTACAAAGTGGCACGGACGGCCGCCCTGCAGCATGTCCCTGTACCCACCTGGGCCACTAATCAAGCCAAGTGTCGCTCGGATTCCATCAACAGTCAAACCACTATCATCACTACCACCCGCAGCCTGCCTCAGAGACTGTCCCCAGAGAGAGTGTTTGGGGGCGGCAAAGCTGCCTTGACACTCGTGGTCATAGTGGGCCAGTTCCTGCTTTGCTGGCTGCCATACTTCAGCTTCCACCTCCACATGTCCATCACGGCTCCTCTCCAAAGCCCAGGAGACATTGAGGAGGCTGTAACCTGGCTGGCGTATTCCTCATTCGCAGTCAACCCATTCTTCTATGGCCTGCTCAACAGGCAGATCCGAGAAGAGCTCATAAAGCTAAGGAAGTGCTGTGCTTCCAGCAGGCCCTTGGAACTTGGAGCGTCCAGCCATGAAGGATCCATCCAGGAGAACTTCCTGCAGTTCCTGCAGAGGACCAACAGCACAGCCGAGACCACAAGGTCCAGCTGTGTCAACTCCAGCCCCAGGAACACTTTAGACCATGGCGTCCGGATACCTGGGCAAATACCTGAGGAGTGACTTTTTTTTTTTTTTAT
>JBBPDE010000107.1:14737573-14756697 GCA_037974605.1 Nannopetersius ansorgii | reverse complement strand
AGAGAGAGAGAGAGAGAGAGAGAGAGAGAGAGAGAGAGAGAGAGAGAGAGAGAGAGAGAGAGAGAGAGAGCATGTAAAGAAAAAAAGAAGAAAAAAAGAAAAATAAAAAGGAAGAGAAAGAAGAAGATAAATACAACACAGAAATACAACACAGCATTTATTAACACATTAGAAGGGGGCCTACTAAAATACCCCCCACACACATATGCAAACTTATATGCAAATACTCCGGTTTAGATCCTTAGGCCTCATGCTACTATTTTATCCGCTTGGAGGTAGCCCTTCATTTCCTGCTCTGATAAACAGCATTTTAATGTAGCCATGCTGTTCAAAATGCAAAGTGAAGATTTGTGTCTATCTAAAACCCATCAAACCTGCCACATTCTTTCACCTCACTGTCATTAGTCTGACCAGAGAGCAGACCAGTGTTCAGCTCTGTGTCCGTGGAAGACACTGCCAGACAGACAGGTCAGAGGGTTAAACACATGCATAGAATAAATAGCCTCTCAGTGGGGAATCTCCAGTTGGACCTGCAAAGCCAATCAGTTCCATTAGAGGCTTTAGCCAGGGGTGAAATTACCAACAGACAGAGTGGACAGAGAATGTGGAAAGCGGGAGGAAGCCAGATATTATTCAGTGTGCAGTTGGGTAGAAAGCTGTCCCACACAAATAATCTCTCTGAGGTGTGTGTGCTACTACCACCAAAGGTAAAGCAGATGGGGACAGAGGTCTTTCCAGTGCTAACTGACATGTAATGATGCAGGACATTGTAAAATTCTGTTTTAAAAACGTGTTTTTAAATTTTAATATCTGACTCTTGCTGTGTCAGATCTGACTGTGTCTTGCTCTACAAGTTACTGAGTGAAGTGGCAGAGAAGGTAGAAGCCCTAAGGTTTGTTTATCAGCTCTGAGCAAAGACAGCAGAGAAGTGTCAGAGAGAGAAGAGAACAAGAGCAGAGAGATAAAAGACAGATGAGGAGAGACGACAGAAAACCTGCACACAAAGGCAGAGATAGGACTGACATTTTCCTCTGACTGTTCATTGACAAAAATGCTGGAAATACCACTATGCAAGTCTCTCACCAGCAAATTAGCAATTGAGGAAAGGAATGTGAGAGGCGAGAGAGAGAGCGAGCGAGGGGGGTACTTTTGTAACCCTCAGCAATCAAGTTCTATTTAAGATCAGCCTTTTTATCTCCTCAGTGTCTCGCAGCCAATGACAGGACTCACTCGCCCTCTGCTGACAAAACTGCAATCTGAGTGGTCGAGTGATCTGTCAGTCAAACTGCTGACCACAGAATAACAGAAATACTTCATTCATTGCCCAACCCAAACCTCAAGTATTATGATAAGCTATACTATTTCTTACAAAACAATATGAAGAAATTATATTATCGTTATACTTATACTGTTTACTATTCTAACATGGATTTTTCTGGCACAGGCTGTACAGGAAAACAGTAGCAGAGGGCTCTTTATATTCACAGTGACCTTCTAAAAAAAGAGGGTAACCATGTTTATAGAAAAATAGTTATAATAATTAAAATGTGAAATGTTTTGACTGTGTTATACTATTAAAGCAAGGACTATCCATCACAAATGTATGGTGGGATTATATGCTGTATGTATCAAGCTTTAGTGGTGTTTCTTCCATGTAGTTTCAGTTACATGTAAATACAAACACACATTGAAACTCAAATACACACTGCAACACAAAAACCTTGGAAATTTATATAACAACTACAATTATATAAAGAAGACAAAACAGATATGAACAAACAGATTCCTTTAATGACTCTAGAAAGAAAAAAAATAGCGATAGCTTAGTCATTCGAAATTCTTTACAGTCTCTGCAGCCAAAACACAGCAATCTTTGTGAGGCAGTAATACAGATGTCTACAGACTCAGTTGAAAAGTCATGAAAGGATGTCTAAAGGGAACAGCAATGTGAACAAATGAGGAGATAAACAAACAAATAAGTCTGCATGTCTGCACGTACCATCATCACTAGTGTGTGGCTCTGTTCCATTGTCAGCTTCATCAATGGTGCCTGGTTCACTGTGGGGGCTGTCACTTTACACACGCACACACACACACACGAACACACACACACACACACGAACACACACATACACACACACGAACACACGCACACACACACACGAACACACGCACACACACACACACACACACACACACGAACACACACACACACACACACGAACACACACATACACACACACGAACACACGCACACACACGAACACACACACACACACACACACACACACACACACACAGCTGTCAGTACAGAGGGAAATTCCAAAAGCAGAACACATAGCAACAGAACTGATACTGTCAGTACTGCATAGCAATACACAATGACCCCAGTGAATAAAAATGCTGCTTAGTTCTACCAGAATCACTTGAACTACTGCTTCAATTCCCATTAAGCGTTCTTAGTTATTTCAGTGACCTGACTGATGAACCTCCTCTTCTTTTGGAGCAGAAAATTCAATACAAATATATTAGTCTGCACCATAGAACATGATGTCTTATACATTAGCACTAAGCTGCCTTTTCTTACCAGTACTCCTCTCCTCCAGTCATGCACTTCTCATAGACAGGGCCCTCCAGCTCGCGGTGGTTGGGGAAAATGACTTCATTGTGGATGATGATGGTCTTGATGACCTCGTTGACATGGGCCTGGCAGGCCACAGGGTCCTGTCCATCAGGGATGGGCATCAGCGTGGGGCCAAAACAGATGGCCAAGTTGTAGGGGTCCATCATGTTCTCATCGCTGTACTGAGACAAGCTGATTTGGGTGGGGATAAGAAGACAACAAAGACAAAAAAGTTTAATGGCTAGAGTCTCATACTCCATACTATTATTTCTCTAGACCTGCCACATCAAATACACTTTAAAGCATCCATTCACGCATTTTGTTTAACTATTTTTCTGTAGCTCATAGAAATGTAAAGAATTTCTGTAGAATGTCTGGAGTCTAAATGTTTAACTTAACTTGAATTAGTAAATACAAGAAGTGATATTTTACTGTAATTTAAATTTGGTGATCTTTCTGAAATGCAAAGTGTCCTTCCAAATGTCTTTTTTGACATTGAATCTAACGAATGAACAAATATAGAAGACTAGAACAAATCTACCTACATTCTGTATCAACAGATAAAGTAGGTTATTATCTTTGGTTTATCACATTTGGTCATTTGACTGGCTTATTTTTGACACTTAAGTTCTGGGCAAGTCTTCATGCAGTATTTCCTTTCAACCAGCATTCATTTATGAGCTTTCTTTATCTTCTGCAAAGCTGTCCTCCTACACTTGACAGTCCTATACTTACTGTATAACACCTACAGTGTCCTTGTATTACCTCTCACAGACACATTAGTACCGATTTCCAGGTGATCGTATCATTTCAATGCATTGCATCACTGAAATGAAATCAGCCCGCACATTTTGATGGCAGGCGAACGAGGTTCAATTTAAGTCACATTCGAAGAACGACAGCAATCACCTTCAATGCTGCCAATCAAACTGACTACATCCAGTTCCACAGAGAAACTACAGGTATCCTGATATTATTAAAGGGTCCATATAATAGAAATATAATTGAATTCTCTACACTGAACCAAAGGTAAAGTTTTGAAACTCATTTGTACACCAGTCCACAGAGCCTGATCTGAATTCATGTTTTTTTGTAACAAAAACCAACAATTTAACTTAGATCTGTAGTTCAGCCCTGCCCAGTAACAACAAAGATACATAAAGTATTTAATCCCAGATTGCTTTTGAACAAATCACAACCCAGAGAAGCCAATCAGAACAGAGATCACTCACAATTATCAGTCTTATAGGCACACTAACAAAAAACAGTTTCACCGAAAGGAAAAAGAAAGATTGGAAATTGTTAGATGAAACCATGTAAACATCATAAATGGACCTCAGGGGGGAAAAACAAATGCCATAATAAATGCAGAATACGGTCCTTTTAAACTATTAAGGAACAACTGTTCTAGAAAAGCCAGAGCTGACAAGGCTGCATGTCTAGCACCGTGAGCGAGCGCATAAATAAAGAAACTGCCCAGCTGAAACCCAGGATGTGAAATCAAACTCTTTGTTCTGCAGGGGGAATGCAGAGGAAGCATCAATATCAGTACAATAAAAAGGGACAGGTATAGTACTGCACAGAGCCATGGCCTTCCTCTGGCATAAATAACTTCTAAAGCACTGCTTGACAGACGCGGTAATGAATCGGACGTGAACAGTACTGAGCTGTTCAATAACTCTGACCATAATGAATGTCTGAGCCTTTGACTGCAGTTATTCATATCCAAGATGATTTACTCTGCAGCAGCACAAACTGAGGTACGTGGAAAACCAGGACTAGCTACTGTTAACTTTCAGTTGAAATTACACTGTGGTGTCAAACAATCCGGCTTAAAGGTCAGACTCACTGGTTGAGGAAGGCAAACAGGTATCTCATGACGATGATGACGGTTCGAGGAAGGGTCACTATGATCTGCTGGATGTGATGAACTCGTTCAGCGGATGACTCGAGCTCTGAAACAGATATGTACATGAATAATGTCCTGTCACACAACAAAAGCACCCTTCACGTTGCTTGTCATACAGAATCTGACAGAAATCACAAAAGAAATTGTCAGAAATTAATGAAGAATTGGCAGTTTGGGGCAAGTGTGTGATGATTTAGGCATGCAGTTCACACAAAGCTAATTGGTCACGTGTAAGTTTCCATTACTGTTAGCTGCAACAGTCTCCTGAGTGAAACTAAAGAAGCAAATAAGTCTTTAGTGATTGGCTACATTAGGGGTAAAACTGGGGAACGCTGTGTACAATTCAAGTTTTCCCAAATTACAATTTTAATCTCAAATTAGTGAACAGAGATTTATTAGATGCTTTCCATCTTCATGCAAAGACACCAGCACACTGAAGTCAGAGTAGGACTGACGAGCTCAAAGCCCTTTCAAACAGGCCTGCATTCGTTCAAGCAGGCCTACAGAGGCACGGGGAACTCACTGATGGTGGAGATGAAGTCCAGGAAGCGCTCCTTAGGGAAAAGAGGATTTTCCAGTCCTCTGAAGTACAGCTTCAGAACTCCAGCCACTGAGTTTATGTCTTGATCACTCTGATCATCAATCAGTGGGTCTTCGCCTGAAAGAGGGAACACTCACTGCTTAAAAGATCTGCTAGGAAGCCTTACGTTCATATTTCATGACTGAATGCTCTCCATGTTCAGATCTTACTCAACATCAGAGAACATTTTTGATGTGTTTCAGGAGTTGCTTTATCCATTTGTGTAGCATTGAAAAAGGATCTGAATAAGTAAATGCAGCATCACCCCAAGAAAGTCTTCTGCCCAATAAGAAGTAAAGTAGAAGACCTATCACAAGAGTTTACAAGACACTCATTCACCTCAATGTCAAATTCAATTTCCAAATGTTGTTTTTTTTTTGTCTTTTATACGTAAAGATCTGATTTGCAGTGACAAAACACATTGACTGAATTAGAGGAAGAAAATCAATTAAAAAACAATTAGAGGGTCTTTGCTTGGACACAAACCTCTCTCAAATGAATTTTTAATGTCGTTGACTTCCACCTGAGATCCAGGAACTCGGAATATGCCCTGCTGCTGGAGGCCTGAAACAGAAAAGGAAACATGACACCCGAAAACGTCAAAGTCTGCCATTATCTCAGCAGCGCAACAGCCGTTGACATGAAAGCAATCTGAAAATGCATAACACAGAGCAGGAAATGCAATCTGGTTGTAAAGCGACTTTTTGATCCACAAGGCAGGGGCCCCCTTGGTTTTTTGAGGGACATATGGTTTCTATTAAAGCTACTGTGATCAGTTTCTGAGATTTCATTAGATGTGGAGAGCAGAGGGAGAGAATGCCCTCAGGCCAGCTCAGACATAATAACATGTGAAGCGTAGACAAACAGTGAGGCAAGGGTGCAGAAGGTAATCTGATAAAGGAAATTAAACGAAGACGGGCTATCTGAACTTGATCGCTACGAATCTTGGAATAGATGCATAATCCATGTGAAAGAAAGTTTGGAGTGAAATTTTAATACCAGAAAATCATGGTCTGTCTTTCATATCTCTAAAGTGTAGACATGCATGCAAGGTTGTCCAGGAAGCTAACTATCCTGACACAATAAATGGAGCCCTACCTCCTTTTTCAAATGTAGGTTGAGGGAATTTGTCTAATGCTAACATTAAATTCACATCCATGTGTACAATTTTAATATGAACTTCTTATCTTGTAGAGCCTCTCCAATTAAAACAAGACATATTACATGTAACTTAGATGTCTACTGAGTGTATATCACAAAAGGAAAAAAAACAGCTTGATCTATGCTTGCTTATGACCCATTCGTTTAACTCATTACTTGGCCATAGCTATCATAAATTAATTCCTTTTTTTTTTTAATTCCATATTTAGATGTGCTATTGGTATTACTGACCAACAGAAGTTGTCACAGTGGTCAAAAATCAGCATTACAAGACAATTTCAGAGAAGAGAGTTCTATAGATGGTTTTGCTTATGTTGTTTATGAACAACCCCCCCAATGACTTGACCTACAGGAATATGAGGATTTATTGAGTATATAATCTAAACACAAATAGCTTCCTGTCTCTTGAACACAGCTTTATGAACACAGCATGCTTTTCCCCAGAAAATATGCATGACGGAAAAAGCCCTATAGCAGTAGAGGCCCATATTCCACTGACTTCAGCTCATCCTCTCTCCAACAGATGGCAGGTGAAGAGAAGCCTCAGAGAATGACAAAACTTTCAGCAGATTAGCCCATATTGAAATCAGCATCTGCGCTAAATCTACATACCTGTCACTCTGCCGTTTACTGAGCACAAAGCACAGCATGAATGATGAGAAGCCCTGTTCTTTTCGAGCTCTCTCTCAACGCCACTAAGAGAACATACAAGGCCAAACTAAAAACTTGAACTACTTACCATACAGATTGATGTAGCGAATACAGCTCTCTACCACAAGAGGAATGGGCTGACCTGAATCCTGAAAATGCAGATGAAAGAGAACACAAACAATGTAATATGGCTTATAAAATGCATGTCATGTTAATATGTACATAACATAGCTTAATTTATTTAAGAGTTCAGCAAAAAATCTAATTTATATAATCCAAAACATTCATAAACCAATTCAAGAGTAGAACAGGTTTGATAACAAACACAAACATGGAGAAATCTGATCTAAGATCAGCCTTCCTTCCAAATGTGAATATAAGCTGGAATATGCATACTGTGTACTAAAAAACACGGACAAGCGCCACTTCAACGTAGAGCTGGATCCAGTTTGAGAGACGTTTTGTTTTGGTCTTGGGTGCATTTTCATTTTCAATATTTGGTTGTGACTGACTATATCGGGTAAACTGTAAATTGTATAAAGCTATTTTTTTGCCAAACCATTCTTTTTTTTAAACCCACCACCATTCCCCCTCTAGGGAGGACAACTTTATTTTTAATTACAGCTTTATACATATATAGTATTTATATATTTTAAATAGTATTTACATTCACATTTGTATGAAGCAAAGGGGGCTCATGTATAACATACAGAAACAGAACTAAGAAATATGCAATGAAATTAGATAGTGGGACTGGACCACATTGTGAATGCCAAACCATTCTAACTAATATGCATGTACAGTCATATGCAAAAGTTTAAACACACATGGCGATTTTCATGTTTTATTGACTTTTCTGTGAACAGGTTTTCTACAGGCAACAAACTTGCATTTAGCAATTCCTTTACAAATTTTCTTACAAAAAAAATCTCAAAAAGGTCACGTTTTTAACAGCTATAGGAATCTTAGTTTACTAAAAAGCGAATTTAATAAACTTGCTGTGTCTGAAAATCATCAAAACATGCAGTTTAATCAGGGACAACCAAATTTTGCATACAACTGTATAACATAAGACTCTGTACCCTGCTAGTTTCATACTAATAAAACCAATCTTCCAATACAAAAGCAAACAAAGCATGCAATAGTCGTTTTTAGTAAAGGACACTACATTAGGTTCTTCTGTTCTCATATACCTACAGTTGTTAGGGAAAAACAAGTCAATGCTTTTGAATAATTTGGATCTGTTAAAAAAGATATAGGAAGGTAAAATGATCGTGTGGATCATTATTAAAATAATTGTTATATTCGATAACAGTGTAATAAATATAATATAAAATAGATATATAATAAAGTTATTCAATAATAAATATCTTACAAATGTATAAAAATGTATAGTAAATGGAGAAGAAGATCGATGTGGGCCCTGTGCTATAGTACCTGGTTGCGAATACGTGTATTCCGTCTTCCCCTGAGACAGAAAGCAGTGGCAAGCGGAGCAGAGAGGTGAGAAAAGCAAGAGAATAACAGTTAGAGAGACAGCAACGACAGAATCGCCATGGAGACGACACTGTCGTTTTGAGACTTGGAGCAGCTGCTGGAACGGCTCGAGATGCAGTACAGGGTGGCATATGAAGGTCTGACTAACACACGCATAGCTAACCATGTCTCCTTGGTCTAATAGAGGCATATCTGTGTCAGACTGTTGGCTTTGAGGGCTAAAGTGTGAACCGCCACCACCCTTATAGCCTGCATCTTTACTTCCAGGTGAGAAAGGAGGCATGAATGACAGGAACACACAGAGTGAGGGAGGGAGCAGTAAGAGGGAAAAGAGAGGCCTCCCTCCACTCCAGCAGACGGCGTCATCTTTGACAGCACTGCAGATGGGGGTACCTTAATGAAGGACTCCATATTTCCATTAAACAGCTTATGATTATAGATGGAGCGTGGCCGGGGCTTCCGCAATTTCTGTGGTTTGGGGGGGAGGGTGGGGGGTCTGGGGAATGGAGAAACCAAAATGGAACAAAACACAAAAACCATCTAATGCAGTGAAATATTACACCAGGTTAACCTCTAGTATGAGACAGGGCTGTCTCGATCAATAAATTATTTTAATGATCAACTGAGCATTTCAAGCAGAAATAAAACTTTATATATAAACAGCCCAAACAGTCACTCTTTTCAGGAAAATGGTTTTCAGTTTTTAAACTGCATAGATATTGATTTATGCTTCTTGCGAACCTTCAAAGTTAAATCTTAAGTGTGTTGCATTTTTTGCTTCTCGCAATCCAAGTGATCCCACTGAAAAAGTTACACTCATCAGTTCATAAAACTTTACACCACACCACAAATGAAGGTCTGGCAAGAAATAATAATTAAAAAATGGAAGATCTATGATTTCTGTGCAACCCTGCACATATATGCAGTCACTGGAATTTTTTTGATACTTATTATACTTCCAGTTCCTTTTAAATTTACACACAATGTATTTTGATTTTATACTTAATACAGACATTAAATAGAATGAATTCACATGCAGTTAC
This sequence comes from Nannopetersius ansorgii, assembly GCA_037974605.1. Classification (NCBI taxonomy): domain Eukaryota; kingdom Metazoa; phylum Chordata; class Actinopteri; order Characiformes; family Alestidae; genus Nannopetersius; species Nannopetersius ansorgii. The sequence goes on along the minus strand of JBBPDE010000107.1, from coordinate 14,747,233 downwards.
TGGTAAATTAATTTTTAAAAAGTGAATGTGGTTGAATGACCTGCCTAGAAGGTTTAAACAAACAGATGAGGTGTAGATTTGCACCTCAATGCACTGTAATTATGATATAATTGATCTGACCGCTAATTAACTCAACGAGGTTCCGTTGCTTACGGCGAGTGCGCCCTGTAGCAGCCCCCTACAGGAACACATGCTGGGCACAGGAAAGCTTAATTGCTCTCAAGAGTGACCCACCACCAAATTCAATACAACTCTAATAGCATGTGACTCTGCACTTTAGCTGTAAACCCCAAGAGAAGAGTCCAAGGCGGTGTTTACATTTCTTCTGAAGGTAGTCTTTAATTACCGCCATTATATACTTATGAACGGTACAGCTTTGAAAAGATTTCTTTCTGAAAACTGACACCAAAAAACGAATGTATCAGATTCAGAAAAGGCTGAATGCGCTGGATGCTGAGCAGTAAATGACTGTCTGCCATGGCATGTCACTTTGAAAATAAGAGCAGGTTTTCATGAGCACCTGTACAGATGGTCATTCACATCTGCTCACCAGCAAAGGCCCTATTCTCCTGCCTCACAGACTGACAGTGGAGTCCCGCCATTACTCAGCAAGAGTTGAGAAGTTGCCAGTGACAGCTTGGGGACAAGTCCTGTTCGACCGCTGTGCAATAGCTCAGTTGGGGTGCCAAGAAAATAAATATTTGCCCTTCCTCCTCTTTCTTTCTTTCTTTGTCATTGGCTTGTTCGGGGTTGTTTTTGCAGCTGAAACTGCCGGCAAATAGACTGAGAAGAGACTGCTTTTATATGAAGGAATGGCTGTCAACAGCACAGGGCTGCATACGTTTTCACACCGTTTTCCACTCTAGGACAAAAGTTTTAGGACCAAAATAATACGCATTTTTTTCCTACTGACAGAGCCAGAACTGTTACAATTTATTTCTGGAGGACACACCCAAAGAGGAACAAAGAACTGGAGACATTTGTCATCTTCTTTTCACTATGATATTAGGCATTTATTATTAATTACCAATTACCATTTATCTGTCTAGACTGCTCCACTGGTGCAGAGGGTTTCATCAGTCTCTTGTGTCCTAAGGTAGGAAACAGTTACTCTGAAAGCTAAGTGTCCACAATCTCTCTACAAATGACACCCCACAAGCTCCGCATCAGCATTAGAGTATGCTGTAGTTTGTAAAACATGTTTTATGAGAGGAGGATCAAAAATTGCAAAAGTCAGTCAGCTTATATGGTTACATTAGTCATTTATTATTAATGATCAAATTATCATCTGTCTACGCTGCTCCACTGGGACTGAGGTTCATCAATGGAGCGTTTTATTAATAATACAATAATACAGTGATAAGAATCACCAGCATATGTGTTTTTACACTAAGATACTTTATAGAAAAGTAAGATCAATAATTATTTCTGTTTCTGTGGCTATATTAATTATTATTAATTATACCCTATATCTGAAGACACCACATATGTGTCTATATAGCTCCACTGCTCTTAAGGTGTTGCATTTTCAGTTTGCAAGTGTGTACCATCTTTTTATTCATAGCTTATTATAAAAAGTTTTTTATGTTTCATGTAAAATGTGTTATTTTAGTTTCCAAGGTGACAGCAGCTTGCTTCACATTGTCAAATCTGCCCAGTCACATGAAGTTTGACTCAATGAGAACATGTTTATCTTTATTAAGCTAAAATGTTCATCTTTATGAAGGGTCTTACCTCGTAGTTCCGCACTCGGCCCTTTCTCCTGCAGAAAAAAGAGAGAGCAGGGTTATTCAGAGAGGAATTTAAAAGTATGATCTCATGCTCTCTGCTGTAGAGATGTGGCAGAGTGGACACAGAACTATAGTCAGAGTGACCCAGGCTATTGAGAGAGAGATGAATGGGCGAGCAGCAGCTCCGTTCTTCAGATAAAAGGAGTGCCAGCGGTCGCTGTAGAAACCTTGGCAGATCCCTGTGGTGTGCTAGATGGCTAGCCGGAAAGATAAAGGGGGCGTGTACGTGAGCTCATGTGTGTGTGGTGATTTAACTGAGTGATGCGTGTGACGGTTCACTAAGTTCATTGTCCGAAAATGCATTGATATGAAAGGGGTGGAAAGGATTTGTCACAGCATGCAAGGAAACCAACACAGGCACACACATACAAAACACAGACACAAAAACAAAAGACAGACACACAGACACAGAGGGAAGTCTGTCACATATGGTCCCAGTGGCTATCACTGGCCAAGAATTATGCAAATGAGCAAAGAAGGCTAGAGCTAAGCAATGTTATGAAGGACACTGCCTTCAAGAATCAGATCTATAAATGAAAAATGTAAAATACAAAAGTAATGTATGCATACATGTGAAAAAGGCTACACATAAATGTCAGCAATAGCAATGATAGCACTAACAAGTCAAGTTTTGTCATTTTTACCATATACACACAGTACATAGTAAAAACGTTCCTCCAGGACCATGGTGCAACACAAGAGCAGAACAGAACAGAACACAAGAGAAACACCACAACTAAACGAGACAGGACAAGACAACGTTTCACTTTGTATCTTGCAGGTTTACAGTGACTAGTAAACACAGTTCGTGACACAGCTAGTTCCAGAAAACCCTGATAGATTTTTGGGGTCATATTAGAAATCAAAACTTGATTGATTCATCTGTTCATTCTTTATTGTTTTGGCAGTTAATTTAACGAGTAAGACAATCTGTCCAGCTTCTGAAGGGTAACCCATGGGAGAGCTATTAACCTAAAACCCCAGGGGGCAAAACTTAGTTGGGCAATTTGTATTGTGGATTTCCAGATCTGAACCATGTAGTGTCTAATAAATGTAAATGAGCAATTTATCAGGAAATGAATATTGTATAAAAGCATTGTTATCCGCATACAGCTGGTATATGTATACCATATCGAAATAGCATTGATCTCTGAAATCTACAAAGTATGAAGAAACTGTGCCTTTCCTGTTGTTTTTTCAGGAGCAACAGCTCAGCCAAAGTGCTGCAAAAAGCACCTGGCCCCACCACCGCATAATGCAGACTGAGGTCCCCTTTCCAGCTCTAAATCTCCATTTAATGCTATAAGCACTGAAGCGGCACGAGAGCTACTTGAGAAACTGAGAAAGGCCCTTAAATAATTTTACTTCAGCAAATCTGCATATCAAAAGGAGTGCTTTGAGTGTGTCATCGCCATGCGTTTACAGAGAAAGCCTTTTGTGATGGCAGCTGAGAATGAAAAAAAAATGTTCAGAAGCCCCTTGAGCTCTCATTCACAATGCCGGTCGGTTCAGATTCACTGGTTTAGAAGGAGGCAGCTTTAAACCTCGTTCTGTGATTCAGATGACTGGAGTGCATCCAACCCTGATTGTATTGTTTCTATCACTCATTCAAACGCTCATAAGCATGGTGCTTTGGCCAGGTGGCTAGCATCACGGTGACAGTGATAATGTTACTAGAGCAGAACGAACTTATAACCCTGTTTGTTTAATGCATCTAGGACCAATTAAGTGAATAAATAAAAACAGGGGAGGTACCTGCAGCAGCCATATGTAACACAGACACTCAAGTAGAAGCCACACACTAGCACACACACACATACACGCCCACAGCTTGTGGCCAAAAAAGGCCCAGACGACTTAACCCCTGCCTGGTGTGGCTCAGCTGATAAAGCTGCAATGTAATTGAGTGCAGGGACTGGTGGGTAGCAGTGGGGCCATTTTGGTGAACATACATGTTCATAGCGGGTCTCAGATGGGCCATCCCACCATGCACCCCCATTAGATTAAGACCAGATGCACCAGCAGCTGCTGAAACGCTTCGGCTGATTGACTGGACATCAATTACCCACAAAGCAGGTGACAAGATTTTTTCTAAGAGATGAAAATGTAGTCGCTACAGTGAAATTTCACATGTACAAGGACCAAACTGCAAACTGCAATAGAGAACAAGCAGACTGGAAGGACAGGTTGGAACTCACCAACTTACATTTTGCTATCACATCTGGTGCATCACTTTCCTGAACAACAAATACTGAAATGCCTGTGCTGAAAGACCAGTGGCTTGAAGAAAGTACCTGCTGTGGCAGCGTAGATTTCTTAACTGCACTCTTCATTAGACACTGGCTCTTCCACATTGACCTTAATGTAACAGTATAAAACTCCATTCCATTCACCGGACCAACAGTATAATGAGAGACCTTCACGCAAGACCTGACACTTTCAGCATTTAGCCTGAGCATAGGGCTCGTTACGCAGCTACTCACCTTCCCCCAACGTCTGCTTCAGTAGGTCGTGCTTGGCCTGCAGTTTAACAATGAGGTTGCTGCCATTCAGGTACTCTTTGAATTTCTGTGGACACAGATGAAGGCATCAGGGAGCTAATGATTTTAATCAGCTCTGACAAGAACAGGAGAGAGTTGTCGGTTACGGCAGATGAAGGACAGATTTCGTTGTGTTTTGGACAGGACTAATTCAATCTGTTCCGAAAGGAGAGTTTAATTTCCGTTTCATTGGTAAGGCATGGGCCCTGTCGTGAGCATTTTATGATTTCATGCGTGATAGGACATGCTGGGCAGACTTTCATTTCAACATCAGTGTTCAAGACATTGTGTTCTGTGGTTAGATAAAAAAGCTGATCTCACACACCAAATAACAGGAAGCCACAAACAAGTAAAATCACCTGATATATATAAGGCAGTACTGCAGTGAAATACACAATGAAAATCTTTCAGTATAGAAGTCACCATGACCTCAAAAAGTACTTCTAAACCTACTACCAGTTAAAGTTACATTGCCCAGAAAGCTTCAGGAACTCCTACAAAATCATACGTGTGACACACTTGTAGATTTAGGAAATTGTAGGGTTTTTGGGAGAGCACATGGCGCACTCACAGTGAAGTAGAAGACCTCAGTCTCCTGTTGGTTGGCTCGTCGTTTGGCGATATTCAGCTTACTCATGTAGCCCTCAGAGGCCACTGATTTAATGGACTCCGTAGATCTGCTGTGCTGAAAGGCATCAGACACATCAAAGTCCTCCACGGTCAGCATGTCCTGCAGTGTCTGCATAGTTGCATCCAAGGTCTTGCGTACCTAGCCATCAAAGGGCAAAAACTGCCTTTAGTTTATGAAGGAAGGAGTTTAAACTGCTTCTAAATACTGAATGAAACTGCTTTCCGAAATACTAAACTGCTCAAAATCCGCATACACACAACACTAATCAACTAGAGTTGTGCTAATAGTTTTTCGAAAGACATTTACGTCAGAATAATATATAAAGAAATATACAGATGCACGTATATAGAACCTTTAAAAGTGCTCCAGAAAGTTTATTTCTGTACTGTGAGGGGTGACTTTTTATTTCTTGATTTAAAAGGCTTGCATACAAGTTTGTAATGTATTTTTTCCACTATTTTCCACATTTTGTGGTTTAATATGCCTAAAAAAAACTCTCTATTTATTCCCTATACTTTAACTGGCTATTTTGTATGCTGTTCCCTTTTCCATGAGGATTTCTTTAAAGTATTTTGAAGAAAAATATACTCAGATATATTCGAGCTCAGTTTAGTCATTCGGTAAGTTTCATTTATATGGAGACCTTCTTAAATTTCACAGTAAGACACCTCAATTAAAAAAATTATCTTCTATAGAGCTGCTCCAAACACTTCTTTTGGGCAACTTCATTTTTTTAAGGCTGTAGCTTTTTACTCGGTTTTTAATCTTATTATTTAGTTACTTCTAATGATAACAGTGACTGCTATCAAAATGTTTAAGTTATATAGTGCAATAAATAAACAAAATAACGCATAATCATGTTTTTTATTGTATGTATTATGTTATGACAAATATGTCAAGTTATATTTTGTAAACATTTCATGATATTATTGCACTTTTCTAGCAAAAATACAAAGTTCAACGATTATGAAGTAGAAATTCAGGGGTTTCCTTTATTTTCTATCTAATAAAAATATATTATTATTTACAAAGGACACATAAACTGCTAGGCCATGTTAGTGGCAGCTCATAAGCCTATTGTAAAATATAATAGTGGAATTACAAAATGGCTGTGACGGGGTTGAATTAAAATGTGACTTGTGTCAGACAAATATGCCAAAAAATAACTTAATTTTCTATGTTTAGGTGGGGAAAAGTATTTTTTATACAGTACTGACATTATCAGGTATTATCAAATCAAAAAAGATCTAAATTTGTAATATACTTTTTCACCATCCTTCTCAATCACAAATGGCACCGTTTCTGTAGAATCATACAGCAATGAAAGTAAAAACGGAATTATGATCTAACATAAGAGCCCTTTGAGATTAAACGGTTTAAGCGCTGCTTATCAGCAATCTGACCCAAGCCTGTGAATGTTTACACAAGAAATGGCTTTACCACCTCACACCAGCAAAACAAGCCGGTGAATCCAATGCAGACTCAAGCAGGGTCAGGGATGCTTCTTCGCACTGCTGCATCAATTTCAAAGGTAAATTGAACCACATCTCATCTGACCTCTGAGTGGCTGCTCAGGCGATTCAAATCCCCTGGACCCTAAGCTGAGGCCTTGAGGGCAGGATTCAAAATGACCCCAGAGTTAAACATCCCTCATTTGAACAGCTGAAAATGAGGCCTGTCTGCCGGTTGTAGAGACAATACATAAAACTGCCCCAGGACCCTATTGTGGGGGCCTCAGATTAATGTGGCATATTCTCTGCATGGCACAAATCGTCCATTACAGCCTGGTTATGAGACACAGAGTGATAAGGCCTAGATGGAGCCATCAATACGCACAGGCGGGGGCTATTATGGAGTCCATTAGCACCTGTGTACATTTAGTAGGAAATCTCGGCACGCCGCCTTCTGCTCCCCATCAACACAGAAGTACCTCTGCAGACTCAATACACAGAGCCGTTTCACCTCACAAAAATCACCATTAGCAAAGAGAACGCTAAAAATACACACTCTGTTCCCAGGGAAGGTGGACTGAATATTGACAAATTAAACGAGTGCAGTTGCTACTCAGACGCATCCTCCAGAGTGCATTTGAGACTACTGAGAGACACAGAGAGAGAGAGAGAGAGAGAGAGAGAGAGAGTGAAAGACATATAAAGAGAGAGTGAGTGAGAGACAGATATATATAGAGAGAGAGAAGAGAGAGAGAGAGAAGCTTGTCTCAGTAAAGTTAAGGAGCCTCTGATAAGCAGACTCCATGCACAAAAGCTGCAGAGGCTGAAGCATTGTGACACAAACTGATGATGATCAATCACCCCCAAACACAGAGTCTAATTCAAAGTCACAGTCTGGATGTTTGTGGAAGAGATACATTTTCAAGCTGTTAAAAGTAAAAGAAAAAAAAAAAAGTTGGCAGACTTTAATGATATTGTTCAAAAGACTACCTTTTTTGAGCTGGAAAGGGTACTTGTTAATTTACATCTCACTTAGCTTCAGCAAACAGACTGAAACCTTAAAATAAAATTGCTCTGCAGAGAATTGATTTCACAGAACAGTGTCAACTTTCAAACGAAAGAAGCATCATTTTTTCCATTCAGCTTGACAGTTGCACATTATTTCCAGGCAACTTCTGCAGTAGAATCAGCCTATTTATTTTGGGCAACGGACTGAACACTACGAACAACTGCCATATACTTCAAGTAAGTCAAATACTCATGATTGAAGAGGGACATACTGTGCTGAGTCATACATTTTCTGCATAATTTGTACCGGTGTCAGGGGGTCATTTAGTGAGGCACTACTCATCATCATGCACCATTTAAACCTACTATTTTGTACAAACTTATACAGTGGCCAACAGCAAAGAAGGCACACAGAGAGAGATATATTGGTTCACTCTGTGCTAGGCGTATTTTACGGTTATCCTATATAGCGTGGGAGGACAAACCAAGAGACAGATTTCCTCAACAATTAAACCTTTGGTTTAATATGGCTCACTTGTGGATTTTCATCTGACCTCTTGGCAGATCTACCATAGATATTGTAGTAAATGTAAGGCTCTTACATTTACTGGGGTGGTCCTCTCAAGTGCAAAAAATCGTTACCTTCAGTTGGGGAACATAATCTAAGCTTAGTTAGTCATTCCATACTGGGCACAACTTTAATACCATTGGACCAACTCAAATTCTAGCTGTAGGTAGACTATCATTTAATCAATTCATGGGCTTCACTGTGCTTACATTACAATTGTTTTTGAAATTATTTTATGGCTAACTTGGCAGCATCTTTTGGTGCAACTTACATACATGGAGTAGCACATACATGAATAGCAATCTAGCAATCTCCAACACCAGAATTGGACACCACAAGATTGGGATGCACTGAACACTCTGGTCTCTCTGTTGTATAGTCATACTTCTGAGTAGGCCAGTATCAGGAAACAATCTTTGGTAGTTACAATGTTTGACTGAAACAGCAGTAAATGAGTCAGATATCCTATTAATGACTACCACTGTCTTTTAAAAATTCCACTCTGATCAAAATGTATATTAACAAATATGTGCATACAGTATGTGTATAATATATTCAGTCTACATGTCATTTTCTTAGGTGAAATCAGACAATTCTGACCCACATTAAATACCTTAGTAAGACAAGACAACAGGTCTATTATCCTGTCCCATTTTCTCTAGCAATAGAAAACCTTTTTATTTTTATTTATCAGGTACTGTGTAGAGAGGCATTCGCCCATTGCCTCCAGGCAACAGAGTCAAAGACAGTAGCTGATGCCATAGTCAGCACCAAATCCATGTTGAGAAATAAGGGAGTTTGGAATGTACAGGCTAGTCTTCACGAAACATTATAAATAATGACCATGACAATCAATTTCACGCCACTTAATACTGAAGTAGCACTGCATCTTCTCTTTCACTGATATATACCAGATATAGTGACACTTTTATATTTACATTTATTTCAAAACGTAAGCCAACTGAAGATTTGAGGTAAAATGAAATCTATTCTTTGTAAAATGCAAAAGATTCTGTTAGCATGGCCATAGGCCCCAAGGTGAGCCTCACCTCTTCATTCTCGATCTTCAGGGTAGCCAGGCGAGACTGAAGTTGATGATACCGCATTAGGAGCTCTGTCTGAACCGGCTGCTGTGCACTCACCTGACACACCTGAAACACATACACATAAATATGTCTTATCTTCTCTGGAAGCACGTGTTATTTTGTTTCTAGGTTGGATAACTAATAGAAAGCAATTCTACAAATTCCATTAAGCCTAAAGACAAATTTGAATACAGTTTGTTCAAAGTGTGTGTATTATTCTCTGTCTCACTTGCACACTCTCTCACACACTCTCTTTCACCCTCCCTCACTCTCCCACACTCTCAAGTGTCCTCTCAACTAAAATCGTTATCTTTAGTTGAGGAACATAATCTAAGCTTAGTTAGTCATTCCCTTCTGGGCATAACTTTAAGAGCATTGGACCAACTCAAATTCTAGCTGCAGGTAAACTATATCATTTAATCAATTCATGAGCTTCAGTCTTACTTACATCACTATTAGATTGTGATGCACTGAATATTCTGGTCTCACAGTATATGTATAATATATTTATTGTCTGTCTGTCTGTCTGTCTGTCTGTCTGTCTGTCTGTCTGTCTGTCTGTCTGTCTGTCTGTCTGTCTGTCTGTC
>JBBPDE010000107.1:14674313-14701325 GCA_037974605.1 Nannopetersius ansorgii | reverse complement strand
TTGTTTGACATGTCGGTCAAACGGCCTTATGGGCGGGCCTTGGCCAAAGAAAGCTGCTATGAATTCCAGACCTTCAGGCGTCAGTCTGAAGGTCTGGCTACTCGAGACTATGGTGGAATGCTACAATATGGAGCTATATGTTGTTGTGCTGCTGAAGTATGTTTATATATGTTTTTTGTTACGCTATAATATTAATTCATTACACTTCGGTTGTTTGCATCCGTTTGCTTGGCAAGGTCTACTGTGGCCAAAAGAAAATAATGAGGAGGCTATGCCCGTTTTCCAAAGTGGAATAATCCTGCCACACCTCCATCTCCACCTCTAGTCTCCAAACATTGAGCAGTACAGCACATTCTAACATTACCAAAAACAGGGCAATAAAAAAATCTAACAGAACAAAAGCAGACACACACAAAGAAAGAGCAAAACAAGACTGTCTGGGCCTTTCTGTTATACGATTATAGTATCATGTTTCAGTCCACGACAGTGAATTCGTTTACTCAGGCACCAAGATACAATGCTGTTCTCATATATCACAAATAAAAACTAAGAGTGTGCACTGAAATTGTTCTCACAGGCCTTGCCCTGTAAAGATAAACAAGTTCCTGCTACACTGCAGCAGCTTTGCAGTGTTCAGACTGAAGGTTACACAGTGCACACTGCAGGCAATTAACTTCAAACCGAATGTGTTAACCCCCCATTGGCTCCATTACTGCCCATTCATTAATGACAGAAGCCGTGGCCTGGAGCATCCATTAGTCAAACTCCTGAACCAAAACCAAACCGAGGTGCGAACTGAGCAGGGAAAGAAGTCTTAGATCCATACACAGTAAGAGCCAAGGAAAAACCATTACCAATACAATAATACACAACCAAAGAGAGGCCAGTATTCAGCAATTTTACAAAGTGAAGTCATCCTAAAGAGCCCACATCTTATAGTTTTCTTGTATTTTAATTTATTCTCCTCAGAACATTTGTGGCTTTGAAGAAATTCGTTATCCCAAAGTCAAAGTGAACTTTTTTTTGTCATTTCTCCGTATACAAGTATACAGGGAGACGAAATGGCGAGAGCTCTGGATCTACAGTGTACATACAAATACTTTTGTGCAACATAAGAACTAAAATGTAAAATAAAATAGACAATATATAATAATATATGAATCTATGGTATGTGCAAATCGATAAGCTATATTAATATACTATACATATACAGTAAGACAGATCATCATTTGGATCTGAGCTTGGCAAATGATGATCTCTCTCTTACTGTATGTGTATATGTATCCCTTTGAATTAAATGGGCTGTTACTGTGCCCTTAAGACCGATATTTGTAAATAACCTCTGTTCTGATTCCCTATGACTTACACTCGTTCCTTCATCACCATGTTAACAAGTAGAGTTAAAGTGCAGCTGAACAGAAAGATGCCTGTAAATACAAGTATCACATGAACTAGAGAGCCTACAATACACTTTAAAACTTTTGCAGCATTTACGTCCTATCAAACGCTTTAAATTTAAAAAAGTGAGGAAAATGCAGTTTCTGTGAAGTGGACTTTCTGACTCTCCACAGTACATCATAACCAGTGTTAATATCAAGTCCCTCCATCGGAATTCCACAGAGTCATGTTCATGTGCTTATAATGGGATAGTGGACATAAGTTATTTTTCCATTTCAGATAATGTTGTTTGCTCCATAATGGCAAAAAAATGACAAAATCCTTTAAGTGGCGCGCTTCCTCACTGTGAGTGCAGCATTGACTAGCGGTCATATGACAGCATTCTTTATTCCATAACCTAATATTGTAATGATGGTACAGAGTGACTTCCACAAAGTAGAAAATAAGCCCAGTATGACACATGCTTGCTCCATTACAGTCATTAGACACCCAAGAGCTTACAGGTATGGTAAAGCTTTATTGCCCCTCTTTAGTTCGAGCAGCTAGGATGGAAACGTGGCAGCAGACAAATATTTAGGCTCGTCACAGCATATCCATCAACAGATTTAAGTGACTTAAGCATGTGTGTGTGGGTTGAAAGTGACCTGGAAAAAGTTCAAATGATGGTTCCCAAGTCATACGAATGCAGTTTATCTGAAACTGAACCAACTCCACAACGTCTGTGCATGTCATCCTGGATGTGTAGGCTGACTGGCAGATTGTAAGCCACCAACAGCCCACAAGGGACAAAGGCTAAAACAAATCAGCATAAATACTGAATGGAAGACTCATTATGAGCCACGGCACATTTTTTTTCTTTAAAAAAAAAAGTTTGTGTTGCACGCTGCACACTGAAACTTCAATGAAAATTTCTTGGCGATATTCTTTTGTGTCAGCGAATAACACCTTCCAGCCAAGCTCTCTCACCTGATACTCAATTCTATATGAAATTAACTACATTTATGACCCATTTCCAATAATAACAGCCCTAAGCAGCAGTTGGACTCTAAAGTACTTTTGAAAATATTCAGACTTAATGTTCCAGATGCAGTTTTAACTTTCCAAAGCTTCTTTTAATGGGATGCTAATTTGAAGCAACCCCTCAGGACAAAAATGTTTTCTGAGATTTAGCATGGCTTGGAAACAAACCCTTAAAGACTTCGGTTTTCTCAGGGGGTTTCTGTAAGCGGCAAGTCGCTAGTTGCCTGCTCTGTGAACCTCCGAGCCAGTTAGCATCTGCTAACATCATTGCTGTAATTTCTGTCAGACCAAAACATGAACAGATGGACCGACAGTGATGCAAACAACAACGACACTTCTGTCTGGAAGCCTGTTGTAAGTAAATGCAGCACTTGTTTGGAAGCGCAGGCAGCAGAGTATTTGTCTAAAAGAAATGCGTAGTGCTACCTGGCAGCAGGGACAGATAAATGTGACATGCTGTGCTATCTTTACTGCAGTGAGAGATGCAGTGAAACATATTCAAATCAAATGGGGCCTATTTGACAAGCACTTAGATTTGTAAGATGAGAGAGGAGCTGAGGCAGCACATTTGATCGATTTTTTGATGGTGCAGGAGACTGTGGTCAGCTTTTGCCATCTCTCCATAGTGCAGTTCACTTCTCTTGGCTCTCTCTCTCTCTCCCTCTCTCTCTGTTAGACAGACACACACCCCACACATACATACCCCTTCACAATAGTCATATGCAAGCATAGAAATATATGTTAAACTATATGTTTATATGTTAAACTTAGTTAAAACACATTTTTAATTAAATACTTTAATAAAAGTAAATTATGATTCCATATGAGTCCATATGATTCATAAATAAAAGCTAAGGTTTTTATTTTTGTGAGGTCACAAAAATCAAGCTATTAAAATATACCTGCCCTTTAACCTTAAAGCAGTTTTTCCTGAGTTCACACTGAACTCATCAGAATTGTTTTAGTCTGGACTGCTTTTTGAGTGAACCACAACACAAAGCCAGCTATTTACATAACAGATACTGGAAAATGTTAATATATTATGACTGTTCTTCATACATAAACTTCACAAGTGGATTTCTGGTTTAAGTGAAATGCAGGATATGGGCCCTTTAAATGAGATTAGCTCGGCAGAGAAGTGCTGCAGAGTTTATGGGCTATCGGAGCCCTACACAAACACAACACACTTCTTAAGGAGTGAAGTCAAGTGTGTGAAACATTTCTGAAGCAGCTTTGGCTCGGTGGAGGTTAAGGGCCATCTAAAATGTTGTAAGCCATGATAAATCTGTCTTGTTGTGTAAACACACATCCGGGTGAAGCACTTCTACAAACAAAAACAAACACTCACATGCATACGCACACAACCACAAGCACACACACAAGCATTATTTGCAGCCTTTCATCCACCCAGCACATTGATTTTTCTCCTCCGTGGCTGGGCCATCAGCAGCAGCATCCTGTGTGTGTTACATGATCCGGCCTCTTAAGAGAACCACACCCTTTTGGAGCCACAGCGTCAATCATGCTCGTCTCCACACCGACTGAAGTCACCCATAGAAATGACTGCATGGCGTCTCTACGGCAACGTGTCATCCAACTGTCTCCAGGGACTAGGTGTGGTGTGACGCTACTGAAGGGGTGAGGGGAAGATGTTGACACATGCTCCTTCAGAAACGTCAACATGACACAGTGACTGCCTGACCTCTTTTTTCGGTTGTTGTCTTGGCATATCATGACATCACATTATGGAATATCACTAATATCATCAGTCCTTACTACCACATATTATGTCAAAAGCATAGTTAGCCATGTTTACTTGAATTTAGTACAATATTTGAAATGTTCAGGTGAAAAAAAAAACATTCTATGTAGTTTTTGATATGATTGTAAACATACTACTGTTTTTTAGTGTGTTCTATCTAATCAAACCATACTGACACTAGGTCTGGTTGCCTTTTACCATGGCCACCATTAGCCTGCAGGTTTGCCTTTTTACTCTGAAGACTATCAGAGTACTGTATCGTGAAAAATCATTTAGGATTCAGTACAGTGTGACACACCAAGATCTAGTCAGTAAGAACTACAAAACAGGTTCATCTTAACACTCTTACCAGCATGCATTTCTATTGGTAGTGAGGCAGAAAATGTAACAGTCCCATCAATTATTCATGAGGATTAACCTTCTTCTCATTGCCAAGAGTGAAGGAAGGATGCGAAGATGTAGCATAGTATGAAGTAACAGCTAAGCTTCATCCAAACCATTCAAACGCCTCAGGAGCTGCGGGAGCAATTAAGATCATCTACAGAAAGGATTTTGGAAAGACATTTAGATGTAAATGCAGAGAGTAAAATATGGGGAGCTCTGTTGTCATTCCAGAAGAAATTCTGGTGTAAAAATAACGTCATTTTTCACTACAGCCTCACTAGTCTGCTGTGCGTGATAAGTGCTCAAATTGGACGATGCCAATGCACAATATGGTTCTGAGAAATGTTCTTCTTGGTTAGACTTCCACATCCCCTCCCCTCACACAAATGCAAATGTTTACTGTAAAAGTAAAGACCTGAAATCAAAGAAAACCTCACAGCCACAAAGGCTAAACTATGTGGTAATCGCTAATGGCTTCACAAATCATGTTCGACAGCTAACGTTTTTTTTTCTGATTCTTTGAAACTAGTACAGCAGATCTTGCATTTTAGGCTCGACACAAAATGTAATATCAACTGTTGGAAGATTTATGCCATGGTCAAAAGACTGACTCATGCACTTGGACAGGGACTGTATGAGTAGACTAGAGGCTTTCAGTGACTTAGAGCTAAAGCTGTTGTGCAGTTCAACCACATAGCTTTCCAAACTTTGCAACTGTTCCATCCACAAATGCCACTTCCTTAATTTTGCAAAAATGTACCCTATATGAAAACATGAATATATAAGTTATTGTTTCACTTAGGATTCTTGTCCTTCATCTGATCGATTGCAGACTACAGAAATAACAGTTTATCAACTGTAGAGAATTATTATTTGCTTCTATTCGTTAAAAATGTGTTTAAAAGTGCCCACCCAACACAGACAGAAAGAACACTGATTAGAGGCACTGTAGGTTTGCCAGGTTCTATGTGAAACCTAGTGCTTTGATCAATAAGGTCACAGTTACCACAACCTTTGTCACAAGTCAGCAAGAGACGAAGGCAGTCTTGTGGCTTCTCATCTTTCTTCCTCAAGGAAACGGTTTCAGTGCATTTATGGGGGTACACAGTTCCATTCTCAACTATCCAGATCATTCAGTTCATTCTCAAATGCACAATAAAGAAGGGTGACTCTGCTTTGAGAGACAGCAAGTTCTCAAAGGATTCTAAAAACTTCATGTACTTAAATGTATTAAACCATCAGCTAGAGCAGTCGCTGATATAAAGCTCCCCAGTGATGAGTACAACGAAAATGAGAAACTGCTGTAAATGTTGGAAAAGGTGGAAAATGTTGTATGGTCATCTTCAGTCATCTCCTTTGAGTGTTCCAGAGCAAACATATTTTAGTGGTGCCTGACAGCTACACTATTTTCAGTACCAAAAGTGAGAGCACTTTCCTCTAAGTCTGACACTTGGCTGCAACGATGGAGTTCCTGTTCAAACTGGCAGCTGGAAAAGCCTTTGGAGAACTTTGACGACATCGTCCCTGCATTTGGCTCGCATAACTCCAAAAATCATCAAGTGTTCCTAGAAGCGCACATGACGATAATTCAAAACAGAAGACTATGGGAATGGCATAAAGGAAACCCTGTGACTGGGTTAAAGCTATTTGCTTTATACCTACAGCCAAATTGTTTAAGAAAAGATCATTCTTTGGACTATTGCATATCTGTGGTTGGTAATATTGCCTGAATTACGAATCACTTTCAGATTCATTACAGAGCAAACAGTCACATGTATGTTTTTTGTTATTTTGGGTACAAAATGAATACAGAAATCTAACAAGCCAGTTCTGAGACAGCAACAGTACCAGTACAGCCATTTATATACTGCTATGATTTAACTATTATTTTTAGGGATGCATTGAGCATGAATTTTTAATCTTGACTCTGATTTCTTTACAGTTAAATGGTCAATGGCTTTTTAGGCCAGTTTTTATAAGCCTTTTTTAAACCTAAAGGTCACACAGCACAGGCTAAATGAACACATGAAGCACATTAGCATGACTTCCGTTAGGCAAAGTGTCCAATGACCAAAAATGGCACCTTAAGTTTGTAATTGAAACATTCCTTATTTAAATAATATAAGTCAAATTAAGTGCTGTATCTAAAGTAACACACACAATGAGTTCTGCATAATTATGCTACAACAGTTCAGAAAAGATGTGGCAGCAGCTTTCGAATACAGCACACTTATAACGCTCCAATTGAAATGTGAGGCGAATAACAGAACAAATAGCTACGGCATCATAGAAAGTACTGTAAAGTATCAGTTACTCAGCTGGGACACAAACTTTCTCCATCTTATTATTTCACCTTATCATCCAGCCTCTGTACAATTACAGCCATCACTGAAAGTGTCATCATAGCTCCCATCTCTGTTTGCTTTGGCTCCATATCTGCACATTCCCCAGCTTAAACAGCAGCACATTGCCTGATCCACAAAAAAAATCACCAGCTGAACCTCTCTGCAATGGTAAGAAATATGCCTCCTGCTCCAAAAATCACTGCTTTATCTCTGTCAAACAAACAGTCCAGAAGATCCAGACTGCTACCCTTCATTCCCCTGCTCCCTCTCCCTCAGGACAGATGTGATCCACTTTATTCACATTTTAGGTTTTAAATATTCTGCAGTTTATGGTTGGTTTTCATTAACAGTGAACTTACATTTGTGGCAAAATAAAAATAATAAATCGTCATTTTCATTCATCCTCAACACTTTGTAATAGATAGCAGTCAGCAAGGTAATGCCGCATACACAGACATCCCTATAAAACCTGCTCCAATTTCCTGCAGTTCATTTGGAGTACAATCAGTAACACAATTAGTAACATATCTTGCTAGCTAGTGTAACAGTGTCTGCCAATATAGCACCTATTTCTTTCAATACCATACTTAATACGGCTGGTATCGACACATCTGTGCGTAGTACCTATTCAGTTTTATGGGGTTAAAAGCCACCCCAGTTTACTGAAACGTTTATTTAATGCAAGTAACACAGCATTATTTGAGGACATTTTAGCCATGCTTGCTTAACTCATAGAATTACAGACATTAAGCACCAATCCTCATCAGTCCTGCTTTGAGCACTGCCTTCATGAGACATGTAATGTATTTTCATTACAAGATGATGTCTGGCCCTATGAGACATTAGGAGAATTCAGGCATGAACTAAAACTACACTCTGGGCAGCCACATGGCAGTGAAACATAAGTGACCCTGCCTTACGCAAGCATGATATTTTTCTTAAGAATAAATGCAACCCACTTAATGCAGATGCATCCCAGTCTGAGGCACAAAGATTAAATAGGTCTTGAAATAACTGGTCCAGACCAAGTGAGCCATCCAACTTGCAGTTTGAAGTACAAGGAAAGAGAAATGAATTCTATTTTTAGTAACAGAAACCTCTTTTTCTCATTTTTCACCCACAGTACACATGCACAGAACCACAGGAAAACTGTCCGTATGACTGTCTATTGTCTAAATTGGGCCTCAACACAGGAAGCCTAAAAAGAACAAAGTTTGCACCTGCAAACAAGCTGGCAAAGGTGTGAAAACAGCCCTCTTTACAGACCCACAAACCCGAAAGTGTAAACTTGCTGTTCAGTTGTTTGACATGGCTCAAGCAAATGATAAGGCATTCGCGTTTGCTTCAGAAACAGAGTCATTTCATTTCATTTACAACTGTATACCAGTTTGATTGGATTAGACCTC
Organism: Nannopetersius ansorgii; assembly: GCA_037974605.1. Classification (NCBI taxonomy): domain Eukaryota; kingdom Metazoa; phylum Chordata; class Actinopteri; order Characiformes; family Alestidae; genus Nannopetersius; species Nannopetersius ansorgii. Next base: position 14,693,010 of record JBBPDE010000107.1, on the reverse strand, counting down.
AAGTCAGAGTTGGCTAGACCTGCTGTCTTTGTCTTGGTGTTATCACTGATGATTAGGGCATGTATCCTCAAAGGAGCAGGGAGATATAGAGGGCACTATGAGATGCAACCATAGTTCAGATTATAAAAGGCCATCCAGCACCAGGGCACCCTGCCAAGAGCACAAAAAGCATGCTCTCCCCCCACTCCCCAGCACTGCTGTGGAGAAACATTGAGAACAATGGAGGATAAATAACACACAAATCTAATAAAAGTCAAGCACTGAAAAAGGCAACCTCGCCATGTGATCTACACCATATGGCCAGAGTGGAGATGTGAGTAGTTTACAAGGGATTAAGATCAGGGACAAAAACATTGTGCAAAAGGACTCTGTGTTAGGACAACAGGATTTATCAGTGCAAAATAAGCCTTCATTCTTAGCCTAACCATAAGCATGATTAGCTAGGTTACTTTAAAATCCCAAAGTAAGCTAAGACTAGCAGATCTGTGGGGATACATTGCATTATTAGGCAATGCTGGACTGTATTTGCATACAATTTAATTTTTATTGCAAATATCATTGCAACATAGTTACAGATTATTATTTCAGGGGCTTAAAGTTAATGAAACCATACTTTCTAGATTCTGGTACTCTGTGTGGAAAAAGCTTGTTTGTCCTGTTCTGCTTCTCATTATATTACCCCAAGGGGAACTTTTACATAGTATTATAAATATAAACCAGACCAGAATCAGATTTCAAGAAAGCAAATTTTACTCACAACAAAGTATCTGAAATATGGCTGCCGAATGCTTAATACAATTAATCACTTTCATTTTCATTTAAAAATAAGTGTTTGGTGCAGGAGAAACAAGTAGGTTTAAGGCCTAAGCAATCTTGAGGGGTGCTTCCTACTCACAGTGGTTCAAAACTATCCAGTTGGGTACAAACTGAAAAAAGTCTACTGTGGCTGTCCACTGTACATTCCTACCAACATTTCAAGGACTCATGTAAAGAGCAGCTAATGTAGCTAAAATAGCAAATGGTACTGTTGTTGGAAACCATGTTGTTGTTGTTGCGTTGTTTGCACACACACACACACACACACACACACACACACCAGTGCAGTATCATTTCATTATAATACACCACCGTGTTAGCTACAGAGTAAAGACTGGCAGAAAGTAATTTAGTTAAGTAGCCAGTGTGGCTACTTCAAGCTTTTACACTAGTCATTATTCATGGCAATTAGTCGTCAGCTAAAATTTCATGATCATGACAAGCATAGCCAAGTGAAGTCTGCCATGTACAGAACGGAGCAACGCTGGGTGATTTGGCCTAAAATCAAAATCTCGATTAATTAAACATTTTAACTTCATTACGATTAATGAACAATGATTTTATTTATTTAATTATTTTTCACTGACAAGTTGCTCAGGTGTCTCAGTGTTTAAGCTCTCCATGCTTGACATGTCGGCGGAATAACATAACATAACGGAGCGGGGTCACGTGACTCCACACGTGGTAGTGTTTTTAAAGGGAAAGTAATCGGAATAATCGACCTGGAAAAATTTGATCGATTATAGGTTCTGAATGTCGATTTCGATTACTTTTCGATTAATCGGCCAGCCCTAGAACGGAGTATCCGCAGGTTAATTATAAAGCTGTTTTAAAGGGGTGATATCAGTTTAAAGGGACATTAAGGGGCAGCTATTAGCACAAAATTGCTTTACAGCATACAACATAAAGAATATACCTCTAGAAATTCTGTTAATTCAAACATTTAAATTTAACTGAGCACATCCAGGCAGCATTAAACCATATGTGGGAGGTGAATAACAAATAAACAAAAAAAACACTTTATCTAGTTACAAAACAAAAAACGTAGACATTTAAACAACGGCCAGATCACTTGATTACTCGCATATTCAGTCGTGGCAGCTCTAGTCTGTTCAAAACAATCGGAAGCAAGTCTATTAGAAAATAATCCAAGGCTTTCAGCAAAAGACAACATTGCTGTTAACTATCAATATCACTGAACCGAAAGTCAATATTGTGGCATGACAATACGAGCATGGACCACAGAGCATCCAACTATACGATCCAACTACTGTCTGATGCTTGTTGTCCAAGATTAATGAAAGACCTTATTTAAAACCATTACCACAAACAAACTGGTACTATTGAACACTGGCAAAAGAAGCAGCCTGGGACTCTGTCCTTGCTCTAACATTTAGCAGTAGGGAGCCGGCGGTCCTCATGGCCAAAGCCTGACCCATTACATAATGCGCCCCTTTCACTGCCTCTGAATATGACAAGACTGAAAAGGAGAGAGCAGACAAGCAGGAAGCAGCTCTCTCCAAGCCTGCCTGTCCCTTGCTGTTCTGCGTGAGAGGAAAGACTAAAATGGGCACAATTCTAAATGCCCTGCTCCTTCTCCATTTGGAGCCTCTCTATTTAAATGCAAATAAAGCTGTGTAGCAGCTGAACAGCTCTGGACAGAGGTGAGGCATGCAGGCCCCTGGTCCTTCAGGGGGGGTCTGGCACTTGTCTGCAAGGTCCTTAAACCAGCTGATCAGGATTCTGTCCTTCTTCAGTGCAGCTTAATATTCATCTATAACCTCATAAAGTAATGTGCCCAAAGGTCTAGAGCCTCTGTGCATTTTTAAGGTCATTTTTTGCGCAGTGGAGGGCAATGGAAAGGTTGAACAGCAGTAGCCTTGGCAGGTTGCTTGAACTGTGCTGATCACTGTCTACTTTGCATGCACATTAAATGGCAGAGGTTGAGCGCCATCAATGAATCATGTAGTCCAACTTTTATGTAGCAAAACTCAGCATCCTTATACTGTATGGAGGGGGGTGAGGTGGGGGGGCACCGTCATGAATCACTTCTGGCCGGTTGCACGGTGCCACATAAACCCATCATTCACATTCCTACACTGTGATGTATGGTCAGACAGGGTTTGCCAGCCAGCTTAGTAGAGTAGGTAGTCTGCCTTGCAAGCCACATCAAAAAAGCAAATAAGAACTTTTAAAATACTTTACACTTTAACACTGTTATCATAAACTGATCACCATTCTATTGAAGTACAGAGCATGTACAAATGCCCTTTTCAAACCTTTGCATCCAGATATGAATCTGATCTTTTTTCCATGCAATCATTACATATTTAAATCAGGCACCACTAAAAAGGAGGTGTATACTGACCTGTAGAAATTATTTTAAGAAACAAAGAATACTGTGAACACTGCGTTTGGTAGCCACAACCGAAGGACAGCATAGTAAATATTGACACTGAGAAAAACAGGGATTTAAAAACAAACAGCTTTTTCAGCTTTTGACTTCAAACACGACTCTGAATAAACAGGCAAATTCCTAAAATAACTTTTTAGCAGAAAAATGCTAAAGTTTTTTGGAGATGAATGTAGGGACACTGGCTGCATTTACATTTCAAAGTGTGTGATCTACCTAGGGGTCAGGATTGTTAGATTTGAAGACACTCAGACTACAAACAGGATCCCACGTTTCTTTAGTACTTTTTTCTTTTTCATGTGTATACAGGCAACATTCATATTTGAGACATTTACATTATTATATAAATAAAGCCACAGATATTTCCAGCTCACATCCTTATTTTTGTCCTCATTAGAAATAACAAATAGGAGGCATTCAGGTGGTGAGCAACCAACCTGTTTTGTGCTGGTGATGCTATAGTTTAGATTTTTCGCTTTGCTGCTGCGCTCAAAGTTAAATAAATTTCAACTTTGCCCCAGTTTACTGCTGACCTTTACAAGTCCAATGAGACATGGAGTGTTGCGTGCGATGACATTCTTTTTGCTGGGTTTTCACATTCGGCACAACAACCACAGCCAAATCCCTTTTGGGATTTAATTTGAAACACACATTTTGAAAAAGTGCATTCAAAGCTGGACGGTTATCAAACGTGCACTTAATGGGCACTTACCATGTATTCAGCAACAGCTTAAATGTGTAAATACTTATTTACAAAGTGAAGAAAAGAGGACATTTTTAAATCTAGGAATGCCGAAAAACAAGGAGCCCTAATCTACCCACATTTCTGTGCAAAGTGAGAAACGCATGAGATAATTAAAGGAATGAACACTTCATTCTTTGGTGGACGTCAAGTTAAACCTGTTAGAAAACCAGCTGGTGGCTAGTGTGATGTCCTGACAATAATCTAGGAATCTATGATGAACTCTAGTGAAGGAACCTCATTTGAAACTCAGAAAAGAGAAGTAATGGAAACACATGACATTCAAAAAACTCTTACAATGCTAAAAAGGTTTTACACTTGTATGAGGTGGTTTTACCAAGTTTCTGACCAAGCAACTTTTTGCAAAATTGAAACAGAAACACATTTTGTGCATTTAAGTCACATGACATGTCCTGATACACTCCATATACACTATGAACGGTGGTTTTTCTTACATCAGAAGTCCCAACTGCCACCAATAACCAGTTCATCAAGAGTAATGACCAGGAACTGGCTCTCTTGAACATGACAGGGCAGGCGCTACAAGGAGTCCTATTACACTGCATAACTTATGAAATATTGAGAAAGTCATTTGGAAGTTTAGGATTCACAGGATCTCTGTAAAATCCTTGCGGACATTCCAGGAATCCTTGATATGCGGCTGCTGCCATGTATAAGGGGACTGATTACACAGTACCACGATTGTCTGGATGCAGCTAAAATCAGAATAAAATATTGCATTTTTTCCAATACATTGACTCTCCACAATATCAGCACTGACCACCTTCCCGCCCTGGGTTGCAGTGTGCAGGTTAGCACTTTTTACATAGTGGCTACAGCAGCTATGCAACCATCGGTTAAAAAGTACATTGTGCTGATGTTCAGCTGAGAGCCTCTACATACTCAAAGGAAGAGAGTTTTTGGCTGACAATGAAAATGAGCACACAAATGTTTGCTTGTAACATTACTTCCTGTCACTGCCCTTAAATGTACCACTGTTTGAGACTTGTTTAATGGCACTTCAAATGTAATTCAAACCCAAATGTGCAGTGACAATTTAAAAGCACACTCATATCAGAACATCTGTGAATGGTAGTTTGACAGCAGCTAATGTTTGCTTAACTGACCCTGTATTACTCAGTGTGACCTGATGTTAAGTGTTAACTAAGTGTTAATGTGATATTTCAGCCAAAGTAGGATTTTTAAAGGATACGCAGACGCCCTCTAAAAAGCTCCACTTTCAAAAGTTTAAGAAGCAGCACTTCCATAAGATTAGCCACTGAGTAGGTGTGTTTTAAGCTAATGATGCTCTGACAGATAAGTCATCCACCAGAAGAACACAGTGAAATTTCATTTAATCAGCCAAAATGTCACACAGACCAGTACAGCCTAATTATTTGTAGTTAGACTCTAACGATGAATTTAAAAATGTGTTCACAGCACTTTAAAACAGCAACTAATAGAATGCCTTCACGTTGATTCAATAATGTTGTATTAGCAATTAAGGTCCTTATCACCTTGCACTGCATCAACCAATCTATGTGTGAATAGCAGAGCTGCAAACGCCTCATCATTTACACACACGTGATACAATCTAATTTACCGCCATCTCCTGAATATGCAAACTGTGCAAAACAGCCATAACTCTAGCTATGACATGAACTGTTAAAAGCAGCATCTCATTATCAGCTAAGGACGATGCTGAACAGATCAGGCTGATTAAACAACTACTGCTAAAAACCAACATATTATAGGAACAAATTCCCCTGTGGAGGTGATAAGCAAACCTCTGTGTGTGTGTAAAACAGCTGGGACTGAATTAGCATTGAATTTCTATTAACCCAGTACTCCTTTATTCCTCCCCGTCTCACAAAGAACGTTGCTTAATTAAACAGGAGACGGGCACCAATGGCAAGCACAGATGCAAACTGCATAATTAATGTTCATATGCACAACAAGGCATCCAAGTTGCTCGACAGGCTGAGGATAAATGGCGCTAGCCGAGCTGCTGCCGCATCCGAAGTCATAATCATCATCCAGACCGTTAGAGGTCATCACTCACTGGGCTCTGAGGACATGAATAACAATAGTTACTCAGACAAGAAGTCAGCATAGACTTAAACTTAGCCTTTAAGTAGAACTATCACCACAAGGTCCCATTAACCACTGAAATCTTTTTATATCTCTGTCTGCCTGAATGGTGTTATTCTGCTCCACGTGTTTTGTGGTTAGAATAGTCTATGCATTGTAATTTATTGCAAGCTTTGTCCTTGTATCACAAATAAACAGGCCAAACGAGAGCTTGTGGAATTAAGAACCCTGTATTTATAAAAACACATGATTCTAATGAATTAATTACTAAACAAAATCAAACAGTTAATTCTCTCGCATTACCCTCTCCTAAATTGTTTTATTTTTTTGCTTTCTTCAAGTCAGAGAGTGGTATAGAGACAGACAGACCCTTACAGATGCACGCTGGCACTTCCTGTGCAGTTTTACTGCCACAGTTGCTCATATGATGCTCACTATTCTTTGGGTGACTCTTCTTAGGTTTCATTCATCCTTCTATAATTCGTTCCTATGGCTTATACATTATTCACAACATTTTAAAGGGCTCGGCTTTTTCATGCACTCTAGCCAGCTGCCTACTTGTGCATTAGGAGTGTGAAGTGTTATGATGATTATCAGTGCAGTCTTTCATAGCGGCAGTGATTGTCACTAGCTTGGCCTGACTAGCCTTAGTATCCAGGGATATTGAAACCAGCTCCAGCTTCCAGCAGCGAGCCAAATAGTTGTCTAAATGACACATAATCAATGCAGTTACTCCAGAACTGTGTCACAGAGCCTGAGCCTTCTTTGTGAAGCACAAGAGAACTTCGTCCATTTATATACCAACCACAAGAAAAGTTCAAATGTGATCAACATTGTAAGTTTTATGTATGATTTAAAAACAAGATTATATCAGAGTGCTAACAACGTTGATGCCGTTGTTCTTCATGCACTCAGTTAAAGGTGACAAACAGTGAATACAAGACCATATAAGATGAATACTATAATAAGCAGAAGCACTCATAGAAATCATCTTAATGAACTGACACAAATTGGCGATCTGTATCGCAACATATTCACATTCAGGAAGCACTACATTCAAATATAAAACTATCTGCCCTTACACATCTGTGCAGCAGGAACTGCTAGATCCGTTTCTTTCTTTCAATTCGTTCTAAAGTGCTATGGCATGCCAATTTAAATGTCTGTGGCCCCGTGTCATACTGCTTATGTGGATTAGAAACTTCAAAATAGGCTCAGCCACCTCCCTGAACCCCAGCCAAAGTACAGGCGTCATGGGGCTCCACCAGGCCAAAGCAACCTCTTTATTTTCACAGTTCACTGCTGCTTAAGCTATTTCCACTACTAACAACAACAATTACTGTCTATGTTAATGTACTGCCATTACAGATCACTTCACTAAAATAGATGCTGAATTGAAACATTAAGGACAACATTACAGATGCAAATACAGGCACACTGCAGTTGGTTTTGTGATACTCTCTTGGGTGAGAGCATCGTTTGTTTGATCATTTTTTCGGACTCACCATTGCACCATTATCACCACTGTAGCATGGGCAGCAAATCTAATCCTACATGTGAGAAAATACAGGGTGTGTTTTAGCCATGACAAGCCTGCAGCCTCAGTGATTCCCAAGGGAAGGGAGAGCCTTTTATGACATGCTACTCAAGCGACAATCCAATCAGACATCTCCATAATCTTCAAAATGTGGATGAAGCTGGTATGTTATGCAGTGGGCCTTAGCGTGGTCTGCACTGCCTGAATGTGTTACTACAGTTCATTCATAAAATGTAGAGCCTGAATCAGTAATCACTGCAATGGGCAGGCATGACTTCAGTACAGAATTAAGCAGAGGGATTTTGAAGGACGACACTACGCTCACTAAAACACACCGTATACATTTATCCTGCTCTCAACACACAGCTGCGAGATGTAGCTTTGGCTTGGAGAAACAAGGTTAGGATAGTGGTGAGAAAAATGACAATATTCTATTGTTCTTGTATCAAACCATGACACGTGCTTTTCTATGCTTATTGTAGAGATCATCAGTACCTAAAGAATACTGACCGAATATTTTAGAACAAAGAAAGCATAATTAGTTCTGTTATTCAGATTTAGTGCACTACTGTGTGTGAAACACAAAAAACAACTGCATAGAGAGATTTGACAAGTCTTCTTTTAAATACTAGAACCGTTTTGTGGGTGCACTGTCTATTTCAGACCTAAACATTAAAATACATATAAAATATCATGAAAACATGCATTATGTTTTTGCCACACTGGCAGCTTTGGGCTGCAAAAAAAGACCACTGACAAACAGTATATTGAGGTAATGTCCCAAATGTGAAGAAGTTTCAAGGGGTTTTTACAGAAACTTAAGCTGGAAAAGAAGCCCGTAAAAAAGAACACTGTGTACCTTGGTTGCACCTTACTGATGAAAACACCCACAAGTCAGTTGTCTCTGATCCACCCCATGGCTTCTTACTGCTCTGGGTATCACAGTGTCTGCAGACGCCCAGCCTTTTTCATAGGAGTGCTGTAAGACTAGAGATCCTGAATGTATCATGTGAATGAAGATAACCTGACACATTAGCACACCTAATTTATTCCTCACAATTAAACAGTCTAAAGATCTGTACACCATCCACGTGGAAAACCACGGTCATTTTTCCTTCAAAACTGCAATTGGTGCACTGGGAGAGTTTGTGAGAAAACAAGGGTGGGTTCCAGTTTGATTCCGTGTGGCCCGATCTCCCCGTGCATTTATGTTCCAGATTTGCACAGCATAATAGGCGGCGCCACATATTTGATCTCGCTGAGCTCCCTCCAGCCGCGCACAAAGGGAAGAAATTAACAGAGCTGGTCTCCTTCAAGTTCCACCCATCTGTGTGAGGAGCGTGACACGGGGCTCAGCTCTGAGTGTCCATTCTACCCAGCAACAAAGCAAGCTGTAGTGTTTAGGTCTTAAATTATGAGTTCATATTTGCAACAACCACAAATGCACACAAAGTAACTGAGCAGATGTAGAGCTCAGAGTAGAGAGACCAGCCTATGCAACACCCCCCTACAGAAGACTGAGGTTCACTCCATTTCCACCAATGCTTGCAAACTTGGGTTACTCCTGGGTTACTCCTTGTATGCTGTAAGGACACTAGGCTGTACAGAGGCCCTGGTGTGCAGCTGAAATCATGAGGTGGAACTTCTATAGTAAATGAAAAGTGATGGGGGCGTCATTGGCAGAAAAGTGAGTGAGGAGGTACCCACTCTGATCTCAGTGCAGAAACAAAACCTATGTAACAGGAGGGATGTTGTTAATGCCACAATGTATTTGCAAGCAATGGAGTTTTGCACTGTGCACGACTCGAGCATGTTCTGTATTTCAGCAGTGATGACATGGATGTTGCATGATAATGTAGGAGCCAATCCGGCCTCTCCAAACTTCAGATTAATGAAGGTGTATCAAGACAGCCACATACCTTTGACCTGCGTCTCATACTCTCCAATGATCTCCTTGTCCTTCTTGTATTTCGTCTGAGAGGACATTTTTCCTGAGGTTACTGGTTAAGGTAGAAGAATCCAGTAGGGATGCGACGAGAGCTCCGGAGGGCACAGCACGCAGGGAGTTGTTGTATTTGTCGTTCTTTTCTTATTTCACCACTTGCATAAAAACTAATTAAAATATCCCAGTGAGTACGTCTGCCTCTAATGCTTTTTTCCAGACCACTAAGTGCAAAAAACGCAGATGGAGAACCACTCAACACACACACCTGCTCTGTCTCAGCCCTAGGTAGTCCCTCGTTACTCAGCTACTGCTGCACACAGTGGGCTCCTCCTTGTCCTCCTTGCCATGCAAAGTGTCTGAAGAAAAAATAATTCTTCTAGTCATAAAAACAAAAAGGGTATGCTGTGCGGATGGTAGCGCTCGGAGTGTGTGCGCCCATGCCGTTTAGAGTATCAGAATTACCATGGCTGTGGAGTTCAGGACGCATTTCAGAGCCGAGATCAGCGTGTGCCTCCCCAGTCGCTGTAAAATCTTAACAGTGAAAAAACGAAGAATGGATTTGTGCCGAACAGCCTCGCCTCAAACCACGCCCACTCCAGACATCCCGCCCCTAGCAGAGCCAATTATCGCCATCCTTGCACCACTCTCCTCCTTTCATTGGTCACTTTAGCTGTCAAATTTCAGCAGGGTGTCCAATAGGCGTGCGACCAGGCTGTTTGTTTTCACTTAGGTTTCTTTACATTGTGACAGACTGAGATCGGTCCCTCTGATAACAGCCGGGACAGTCTGAGGTGTGACTGTGGGAAGAGTGCAGGACTGTGTTTCAGCTGAACTGCTCTGATTTTTATTTTCACACGTGCACAGCAATATGCAATATTTAATTAAAGGGCCACGCCCACAAAAGTGTGATATGGCTTCGAGCTGAAATAAAAATAGCACTATTTTTTTCAGTGGGTCGTTAACTTAAAAATGTATTGCAGATATATATATTTGTATTTATGTAAATGTTGTCATCAGTTCAAATGAACCAGAAATATATAGATGTTCTATTCTATTAATATGACGTGAAAAAAGCATTTCAGAGCTGTGGTGGAGGAAATTTTTGGAAAATACATACAAAGACCAGCGTCTATTGAGTTGCCTAAGCATGGATAAACACACTTTTTTAATTCTGTTACAGTTTAAGAGGGGCTTTGGATGCAATTTACTAAATATATTTTTAAAAATATATATTTGTTTGCCTGATGGGACCAGTGTGGCCATTTCTACCTTCAATGTCTCTGCAGAATTCCACTGATTTTCCTGATTAAATTGTGAAGATGTAACCCCTGGGGAGTCTAAGAGAACACAATTGTCTTCATTTGGCCCTCCCTCTCCGCTTCTCCCCATGATGCTGCATTATAGGCAGTTTGAGAAGATGCATGGCTGGCTTCCTTTTGTGGAAACTTGTGCCAGCCTTCATCCTACAGGTGTTGCTATTGCATGATTGTGGAGTCCTAGCTAGTGGCTGGAAGAATTTGAGACAACTAAATTGGGCAGAAACATTTTAAAAAGCAAACTAAAAGAAAAAGCAGTTAAGCCATTCAGAATAGTTTGGCCATGCATCGAAGAGAAACTTTGAGATTTTAGTTACTTTATCATAGTGATGATGAGAGGGTCAACACAAATTAATTCACTAATAAGAGAATTTGTCCAGTATTTTTGTTTTACAACAACCTGTATATACTGTTTCCTTTCCTTATCAAAGACTGGCAAAACTGTATGTAGTAGTAGTGAAAGTGACCATTTATCATACGTGAACACACCACAGCACACAGTGTGAACAGCATAAAATTCCTCCCTGCATTTAACTCATTCACCAAAGAGAATCACTGCTGGCACCAGGCCAGCAGTGTGCTCAAGGGTACCTCAGTGGTGCCACTAGCAGTCCTGGGATTCAAGCCCACAGCCTTCTGATCACAGGGCCAACCCTCTATCCGCTAGGCCACCAGCTGCCCAAAACTAAGATGAAATGTCTCAGGAATCAGAGACATGCTACAGTAAGGTAGCTCTTAGAGGGATTAAATACTTTAGTCATCTGGTTCCTATCACCACCACATTTTTTCTAGACTGAAGCATTTTATATCAAACTCGGAATGACTGTATTTACCTTTTGTCAGCTGAATTATGCAAAGATGTTATAAAATCAGTGGAAAATCCCTTTAAGCTTGTCTGCAGGAGAATGTGAATTACTAGCACACAATCCATATAAATTAGCCTATTATTGGCACTATTTTACATGTATTGTAAAGAACCACTCTTAGGACAAAATCAATTGAAAGGTTACACAGCATGTCTGAAATCCCTGTAGGTGTTATAGAACAAACCTTCATAATCTCATTCGGCTCTATCAGTTTACTGCTTGGGGAGTGAGACGAGGCCTGCCAGTGCAGTGTCACCCGGGCGGGCCCATCTACAGGATGTCAAAGCAAAGTTTTTAAAGTTAGGGCGGCGTGAACTCTGAAATGGTGTCCTTGCTGACAGCGCCTGTCAGTGAGATGTTGAAGGCTATAGTCTAGGAGAGGAGCATCGCTGCTCTGAAATCTGTCACCACGCCACCCGATCAGTGATCCAGCCGCATGACAGAAAAGCTCTTAGTGAAATGGACCATGAGTCTACTGACAATGCAGGACCACAAATGTGAGCGAAGGTGAAACAGCCTGAGAAAAAATATTAACTGCATTTATTACAAAGAGTGTGAGCTAGCCATTATGTACACACTAGGGCATTTCTTGGCATAAGCAACGCTGGTGGTTGCCTCAGGCACCACTGGCAGAGGAGGCACTGATTGGGTGCCAACAGGGTGCAGCACCCCACCCCACCACTCAAGGGACAGACAGAAATTTCGTCATTCATCTCCCACCCCCACCCGGTCAACAAAAATGTGGTTGATCACCACCTAGAACGCCAGGATGGCCAGAAACAGCACTGCATATACACCCTGTGAAGCAAGTAATAACCATAGCCTGGCAGAAACTCAAACTCAAAATAAATAAAATATCTCCTTTCCAAATACCTAAAAGACATAAATGCTTTTGAATACACATTTAGACATCTTAATGCCTTGTATCATATTTCATTGTTCTTTCCCTGCCAACCAATGTCATGTATTCCGCACATTGCACTGGCTTTGAATGGGGTTAGTTAAATGCTGCTTGACACTAATGATAAAAACACACTACTATAAAGCCCCTCAGCTCCCCCACCCCACCCCTCCAAATTCCCACGTATGACTGCCTCCTCTCAAAGATAATGGCTATGGAAGTGAAGTAATACTCCTTTACACGCTGCCTAGAGCTTCAGTTCCAGATGCTGATTTCCTTCCAATGGTGTTCTTATGATGAGCCTCACACTATAAGACCCAGAAGATCCTTCCAAAGCGTTTAGCTTTAGGTGGATCTCTGTTATTACATAATCCATTCCCCCTGCACTGCCCACTGGAGCTGCTGCCTTTGCGCCAACCCCAATCGTACTTGCCTTTGTGCAGCAGCATTTCTCGCAATGGAACCACTCGATGTTAGACTCCTAGGGAGATGCACTGAAACACTGACCTGCTGTCTGCATGAATGAAAATGACAGGGAAGGAATGCATATCTCTGTAATTTCCTTCTTCTCAGAAATACCCGTGGGAGTGGTCTTTCTCTCTTCTGTTGGAAGGCCTCACTTCTCAAAGACTTGCCACTGGCAGCTAGGGAATCTAGTCAAAATCATGACTCATTATAGTGTTTATTATGATGAATTAGGTTTGCAGTGAAAGACATGTACAGTATTGTGCTTGGAAGCCAGAAATGTATCATCAAAATCCATTGGGTAATATTTTTATGTTTTTGCAAAGCTTTCCTGATGTTTTTCACTCGTTTTGTGTACAGGTCACCTGATTACTCATGGCCCAGTCCCAGCACTGGTCTTGAATTAATATGAGCTGGACTGAGCTTTGAGCTTTATCTATGCAGTGGAAGTTCTATTGCAGGCACAAGAATGTATCCTCTCATTTGCTTATGGCGAGACATTGCCAAGTCCTGTGCCCCTCCTCTCTCCGACTCATTGCTAGGCGTCTCAGGGGGCAGGAGCCTGGGAAACTATGACTTCAGTGTTTTTGAGGGACAAAGCCCTATTGTGAGGTTTCCCTCAGTATTTCAGTCTGAAAAGAGAGGAAAGAAAAGAAAGGGAGAGAGTCTCCACCGAGCAAGTCCATCCACCAGACTAAGACACAGGGGACACCATATGAGCCAGAGAGAGGAGACCATCTGGAAAGCTGCCAGAGTTCTCAGCGTAATGCTGGGCCTAGATGGGATTTGAATACAGTGAGGAACTGGAGAATGATAACTTATGACATGGTGGGGTAGTGCAAATAAAAAAAATCTAATGTTGTAAAAAAAACAAACATATGTTACTTTTCTCCATTGTATCTCGAATTTTCCTGTATTTGCAGAAAATAAAATCAAACGTCATGTTGCGATCCCAACCATCACCCTTACATTCTCCATATGACCAGCGTGTGTCAGAAAGACTAAATATTTCCAGCATTGTATACATTTCATTTACTGCTCACATCTGGCAGTGAGCTACACAGGCCATGTGCTCTGCCAGTGTGAGATGAATTGAGGTTGAATGACTAATACATCTTTCCAATAGAGATAGATAAAACAGTTCTGTAAAGTTCTGAGAAATGGAGCCAGTTGCACTGACACGTAAATCAGTATGATGAGTCTTGACCATTCATTATTAGTCATTATCTTCGCATGTTGCGACGATTATTAAGCCATGTCTAAATTACTAAGGTATTAAGAATAGCCGAATGAGGTCATAAATGAGGATGTTGGTTGTATTGATATCACTGGAATATGTGCTTTCTCATATGCAGCATGCTCTGAGCATTTCCTTTGAATCAAAATGATCAGTAATGAATGTGCAAAGCATGTGTAATGCCTGATGTGACACATTTCACCTTCACCTGGGCTCTACTGGTGGCTAATGATTCCACAGAGAGAAGGCCTGGAGAACTCATTACTCCACACTCTGGCTTTATGGAAATATAAAGTGAGGCCCTATGGGCTTCATTTTGTCATGTGTACTTTTGTTATGGCTATTTTTTTGGAAGTGAAGGTGGTCTTTATTGCTCTTGAGGCTAATGCAAAGGGATGAGTTGATGATTTAGCCCCCTGTTGGGGTCAAAGTCATTACTTTACACCATTGGGTCATTTTGTTTTTGCTCCTTTCTCGTTAAGGCCTTTAAAAATATCTTGCTGTGATCTAAAATATCCCTAAAAAATCTATAATAAACATGTTATGTAACCAACACTTTTGAAATCATCAGCCTGTTTTTGGCTTCTCCCATCGGTGCCGCGAAACGAGCTGTGTGCAGCGGTAACTCACAGATGTTATGAGCCGTGCAAGCCATAACAGAGAATGTGGGAATACACCTCTCCCTCCGCCTCAGAGCATCTTCACAAAGCTGTCTGTCTGTCACACAGGAATTCTGATTCATCTTTGAAAAGGAAACTTCTGTGTGTTTTCCCTGCACACTCAGGTGTCTATTTACACTTCGTAACGATGCAGGATACTGAATATTTAATTACTAGTTAACTTTTGAGAGTTGCCAGGTAGCTTTTACTGAGGGAAAGCAAAGCGGTCTTCTTCGCCTCTTCATCTCTCATGGCTCTTTCAAACTTGTCGGCAGGATTTTAATGCATCGAATTCATTATGCGTCTTCCTTAAGAGGAATTCCATCCTTTTATTATGTAATCACTGAGGTAAAACATATCAGCGTGATTCAGAGCACTCCGATGTAAAACTACGACTCCATGTACGCTCGGTCACATCGTGCTGCATTAAGTCTTGAAGGATGATCTCTTCCATGAGCAGTGCAAGGTGTGTGTGTGTGTGTGTGTGTGTGTGTGTGTGTGTGTATGTGTGTGTGTTGGGAGGGACGTGAGTAACTCTGTGTCTGCAGAGGGACCCCCTCCTGAAGCTGTTTGAGTGACCAATTTTCTGTTTTAAATGTGTCTTGGGTGTGATTACATCTGTATTATCATAGACCTCAGTCAAAAATCTAACTGATACTCAGCCAGAACTGAAACATAAACATTACCCCACCCCCCTACAGACAGACACACACACACACACACACACACACACACACACACAAACACACATCTGAACTGAACCTCTTCCTCTCCTAACACAATTCATGTATACACTGAACTGTTGTGCCTTAAACTAACAACGTACACCCCACCTGCCATGGTAAACACCCCTCTATTTATCACATACCACACATTCTTTCCTCCTGCTGTTGACCACTATTCTGCATTTTTGCACAACTAACTACTCCACTGCTAGGACACAGTTATAATCTGTTATAATACTGTATAAAAACGAGAACTGTAGCTGTTGACTGCAGTAAATGTTGTCTTGTTCAGTTGTTTATTCCTCTCATGTATTCTTGCACTGTGTATATGGATGAAATGACATTAAACTGATCCGCCTTGATTCTCAAGACACATGAAGTGATCAGATGACAAGATGACAAAATGACTCTCATTACTTTACAATGGCTGTAACTGGAACCAGGGGCTGCAATGTCACAAATATAGACATTTTATTTGTTATCCAAAACCAGCAGTGGACCTGTGTGTGTCTTCTACACGTGTAATATCAGACAACTGGTCATTATATTGGAAGGGGGGGGCTAAAATCAATAACACCAATCAACAGCACACAGCATCACATTTGAAAACCCTTTTCTAGCTGCAACAAAAGAGCAATCAAAGCTTCTGGCAAGTGAATGAGCTTCTGACAGCTACAGCAGACGAACAGAATAAGAGCCGTTTTATACAGCAGTGCTGCACTTTTAAACTACAATATTGACAGACTAAGACTAGATTTAAGTGCATATCATTACTGGAGGCAGCAGTGTCCGTTCTGAATGTCTGTCATTACGGACTCCAAAATGTCCATATAAAGCTACTATATCATTTCTGTATCTTATGCTTGGTGCTTACTCATGCAGCAAATTACATAAGAGAGATGAGCATTATTGTAGTTTTGGGATTCAGATAAATACAGGCTTCTGACACATTTAACAATGTTACACTAAATTTTGCCATGTCATTAAAATGAATGCATTTATAAAAGATGTAGTTTCTCTGTGAGGTACTAAAAGCTTGGGCATTTGCTTTCTATCACCACCTCTATAAACTCTGAATCCTTATGGGGTTTCTCTAGAAAGGTGCTCATCAAAGCAGCTTAAATTATTTGGCTACTTAAGGGTTCAGTCATGCAGCATTTAAAACATTTTAACACAAGAATAAAGAGCAGCAAAAAAACACAACAATAGAAAGTAAGTGAACTACAATGAAGAAATAAAAGTTAAATTGGAAGCAGGAGAGGACAGAATGAAGCATCATTTAAATCAAGGCCTCATAACTGCTACAGCACAAAGCCTATTTATTCAAATACCACTTCGTGTTATGTTGTAATAAGTCTGTCTTTATCTTTTCAGTCTTTTATTGCGTTTAAGTCCGATCTTCTCTGCCGCTCAATCATATGCAAAGCAATCAGTATTAAGAGAGCGCACTGTGCGATCGTGTGTAAGGGTTCGTGTTTGTTTTTTCTTTTCAGCAGTAAATTGCTGGTTTGTGTAGTATTCTGCTTCTGGCCAGCATACCAGTGCGAGCTCACTTTGGCTCACGAGCGATGGCCAGTTTCTGCAACTGTAATTACAAACACACTGCGAGCTATTAAACACAGGAACGCCTCGGGGAGAAATGCATGTCAAATAAACTCTGCGCTTCATACATACTCCCTGTGCCCTCCTTCTGAAACTTTCTTTTCCTTTCTTCCTTCTTTATCCACTTCATTGTTTTGGCTGTTTCTAGCCGTTTCCCCTTCTCTCTTTTCCTTCCTTCCTTCTTTCCTTTCATCCTCACCTTCTTTCTCCATATCAAGCTCCTATGTTGTTCACTTTTCCAAAATATTTCTGATTTCTGTCCCATGTGCCCATCTCTCTCTCTCTCTCTCTCTCTCTCTCTCTCTCTCTCTCTCTCTCTCTCTCTCTCTCTCTCTCACTCTACATCTATCTATCTATCTATCTATCTATCTATCTATCTATCTATCTATCTATCTATCTATCTATCTATCTATCTATCTATCGCTTTCTCTCTCTCTGTCTGGCTGGGTGATGTGTTACGGGGTAAACACAGAACTATCAGGAGAGACCCAGCCTGAACTCTGCAGCCCCTCTTCTACACAGCAACAATCAGTACCATCTGGCCTGCAGAGCATTTTCTCTCACACACATGATCAGCACAGTCCTGCCAGCCAGTCTGCTTCTTTTCAGACTTTCCCATAGACACAGTGGACTTACCAGGCACAATCTTTAACAAGCACTCAGCCATAAAATGTATGTCCAAGATTTTTAAAAAGAATTCTGAGTTACTGCCTGAATTCAGTGGCTACATTATGTGTCCAAAAATATCAAGACACCCCTTTTTTATTTTAAATTCAGCTACTTAAACTTGCAGTCACTGTTGACGAGGGTGTATGCATGCACACACACACACAGCTTGTGTGAATCTCAAGCAGTCACACATGATCCTGAGGTCACAGATGTCCAGCATCGGATTGTGGAGCAATGTACTCTCCAGAGGACTGCCGGTACCTGACCTCACTAATGCTCTTTTGGATGAATGCAGTCAAATGTTTCAGCATCTAGGGTAAAGCCTTCTGTAAGTGTTTCCAAACTTTTGGACACAAAGCTTCTAATGTTTTTACAGTTGTTGTCTAACCAGATTCTCCAGAGCTGCAATTAGTCTTGGACTGGTGCTGTTCATTCTGGACAAACTGAACGAGTCAGAAATGTCACAGCATTTTTAGGCCACCAGTCCGTCCTCACACTTCTGTTCCCCACAACCGCTCTCTTAACCCACTTTTACAAGTAAAGGGTAACTCTGGCTGATGGGGTCATATAACCTTTTATTAAACCTCATATTCTCATTGCTCTTGATTTCAATTCAGTTCACACAGACACACAGACAGACACACACACACCCACACACACACACACACACACACACACACACACACACACACACACACACACACACACACACA
>JBBPDE010000107.1:14642185-14670429 GCA_037974605.1 Nannopetersius ansorgii | reverse complement strand
CAATATTGTTACGTGCCGAGGCACATACTGTTGTTTGTTCTCTGTGTGTGTGTGTCTCTCTCTCCCTCATCTTTCCCTGTTCCTCTGCTTACTGCCTTCGACGATTGGTCCCGCCTCCTGCCTTTGACGATTGGCTGATCACCTGCGTGGTCGGGTATTGGACAGAAACGTTGAAAGTTCCGCCTCCAGGCTGTTTAAAGGTCCTGGCGTCAAGTGTATCGTGTTGGATGTTTGGATGGTTGGTTATGTATATCGAAATATCGGAAATGTGATTAAAAATCATATCACCGTTATTGAAAAAAATTCTATCGCGATATATATTGATATTGAATTATTGTCCAGTCCTAGGTAGGATATTGTTCTTTACTTTGTACTTGTGAAGTCTTGTGGTGTTCTGTTTTTGTTCTTTGTGTTCTGGATGAACATTGTTTCATTTTATTGTGTACTGTTTATATGGTTGACAAGACAGCTGACAGTGACGAGAAACATCTACTTGACCTATTTCGGATATATTTTGCCCAGTTAGTGTATCATACAGTGTCTAAAACCACTGACAAGAAGCAAACCGCTGACAAAACACCAAACCTGTCTAGGTTAATCAACTAGACCGGTGATATGTATGTGTGTTATGCTCTGTGTGTGTGTGTGTGTGTGTGTGTGTGTGTGTGTTTCAGGATGCCAGTGCAGTATATAATTGAAGAGTGGGACTTTAGGGACCTGACTCTGAAGATGAGACCTCCAGTGTTTATTCCCCGTCCTGAAACAGAGGTCCAGCACCACACAGACCCCCACCTCCCATGCACCATACACAGTCTTCCAGCAGCCAGCAGTGCCCTTCATGCTGTTTGCCAAGAAAGGAATTTCACACCTACTGAACTCAATGGAAACACAGGATATGAGTCATAAGCAAGTCAAGTGTGAACATACGGGCGTCAGTGAATACATGTAAGTGTGTGTGTGTGTGTTTGCATGCAGGAGCTGGTTGGTTTGGTGTTGGAGGATTTCCAGGTGGAGTTGAGGAATGGGGTGTGGCCTGTTTTACGATCCCTTGAGGTGGGCTGTGGAAGTGGCGCTATCTCTCTTAGCTTACTGCACAGCATGCAACAGGTTAGGCTCTATTGCACTCTGTCACACCCAACGCTCACTATACACTTGGTCCTTCATTTCTGTGTTACATGTATAGGTAGCTACTAGGGGTGTGATGAGACGCTTTTCCCACGAGACGAGACACGAGACTGGGTTCACGAGAACGAGACGAGACGAGACTTTGACATTTTTTTAAAGAAATCCTCAATATTTAAATATATAGCAAAAATAGCCTTTTATTTAAAAAGAAAAACACAAAATGCAAAAACTGCATGTCCATTTTGAAATCAACTTAATGAAATAAAACTTCTATTTTGATGAATGATATGCAGTAAAAACATGTAAACACGGCAAAATATTTTGCCAAAAACTGACAGGCAGTTAATTGCACAATAAAATTAATTAGTATAAATAAAGATAAATAATAAACAACACAAATATGTGCAAAACAATGAACAAAATTTTCTTAAGCCTGGAAAAAGAGCTCAGACCTAGATAATGATGTAATGACCTATAAACCGCGTTGTTGTGTTTTGGTCAAAAAATGCCATAAAATGCCACTTTTAATAGTGTAAACCCTAAATATGCCCCCAGATGTGCTCCCAGAACACTTTGATTTCATTTTAAACAGTTTAATACATCACCCTTAAAGAAAATGTAAAGATAAACCCGAGGTTTAAATACAGAAAAGTCACGAGAGAGAAAGAGAGAGAGATACAGAGAGAGAGAGAGAGAGAGAGAGAGAGATACACAGAGAGAGAGAGATACACAGAGAGAGAGCTACAAAGAGAGAGAGAGAGAGCTACAGAGAGAGAGAGAGAGATGCAGAGAGATACAGAGAAAGAGAGACAGACGTGTGCTCTGGAAAAGTCACGAATGAATGAGAGAGAGAGAACACTACTGATTGACACATCACATTCACATATCACAACGCAAATTTCCCACATGTGGGTTGTATCTCTTCTCACGGAAGAGAAGAAAAGCTGAGGTAAGGTGGCTGCATGTATGTTGCACAACATAACGAAATGTTTGTCCTAGCTCAGCAGAGTTATTTCTAATATGCTGAGGTAAATTTGTTTTAGATTCTTAAGCTGATCACGCATTCTTCAGTGTGTTTTTCTCTTGTACAGCAGCTGTGGCCATTGTTCATATCTCACCTCCCTCTCTTATATACAACTCTGGTTAAAAATGATGTGCGTTAATGGTTGCTTTAGATTTTGCCTCGTAATCATAACCATGACCCTATGTTGAAAATATAGTGTCATCTGACAACAACTGTGGCTAGTTCAGGAAGAGCTGGTGGATAGCAACAGACTATTTATGTCATACCTCCGAATTGATTCCTGGTAATGTTTCTATGTTTGATGGACCAGTGTTGTCAATGGTTGAGGTTTTTTTTTGGCTTTCCTGGAAAAAACATTTGTCATGAAAGATTTTTTTTTTTTTAAGTATCAGCATGATGCAGCAATTTAGTAAGTAGCTCAACTTGACTCTTTCCCTTTTAAGATTACTATCTGAGTAATAAAGCTTGCAGTTTAATAGATCTAACTTTTGACTTCAGTACAATCTAAATTCACATTTACTGCAGTATACTAATGTTGTGTGTATAGTGGTTTATTTCTGCTGTCTCTATTCTAAGCTCAGGGCTGTTGCAGTGGACCAAAGCCAGGAAGCGGTGTGCTTAACAAAGGAAAACGCAAGCAGGTGATTCTCAGCAACAGAGAGAGGTTAGGGTATGGGGGAAGTGGATGTAAATGTAATAGAGCTGTTCATTCATGCAAATATATTTTCATATTTTCATTTTCTTTCTTCAGACTGGGGCTCCAGGACAGACTGGACATTCATCATTTAGATATAATAAAGGGTAAGTGAGTCATATCTGATTCTCTTTGATGTAAAACCACGATGTTGTGGAGTTACTTCAAAAGGAAAAAAAAACATTGTTTTGGTGCATAGACTGTTTTGACAGCGCTGCTGAGTTCCACGGTAGAATAGCAGCCTGACATTCATAGAGGACAAGGTGACCAAGCTTAGAAAAGGTTGTTTTGGACAAGTCAAGACAAGGTTACACAGACAGGGTTTCGCAATTACAGTAGATAACTGAATTCTGGCTGCAGAGAAACTGAGAGGACTGGAACTAGGTCTGAATAGGAACGGGTCGATTTTACAGTGAGACGCAAAACACAAAGAGGGTATGCAGTGGGATTTGTGCTCCATAATAACAGATGATGAAAAATGGGTCTCAGTACTGTGGTGAGTGTTATATCTGTCAGAAGGAAGCCTTGACAGACAAAAGGACTGAGACAACAGTGATCCAACACAGTGTTTAAGCTCTATTATGGCTTAGAGCTATAGTTTTACTGTACTTTTCAAATGTCATATAATTACAGATTACTGAGTTCCATAAGGATGGCAGACACAAGCTTTACTGGTGAGGTGGAAGCTGCAGTATTATCGATTGTTGATAATGCACAAGGCTGTGTACTCATTGTGTTTCTCACTGTTAGGTGGCTGCTGGGGTGTGGGTAGGTGGTTGCTGTGGTGTCCCAGGTGGTTCCTAAGGTGTTGTTAGGGTGCCACTTTGCTATGAAAGGTTGTTGCCACTTTTTCCAATTTGTTAGACAGGCAGCTGTGTGTGAGGGCAAGAAAAATAGCAAAATATGCAAAGCTTGGGTACTTTGAGACTGAGGTTTATGATATTACATGTCATGACAGACTTTGCCCACTAGATGGTTTGAAATCTCTCTCCACAAACACGCATGCACTGGTTGTTCTTTCTGAGTCCATGTGAGGTCACCCTACTGATAGTATTGGCTTGTGTGAGAAACTGATTTTGATTTGCAGTGACTAAATGTACTTAAACGTTTAATTTGTGGAGACTCAGTTGATCCAGTAGAGATATTAAGTATCAGAGATATATGATGATTGTTACTATTTATGCCAAAAATGTTTTACACTGGAATTTCTTCCCCCCTTATATGAAGTATATATACTATGTGATTTAGCAGACATGTTTGGATTGTCAGACATTTTTTTCCTCAGTGTGAAAGGAAAGTTATTTTTTGCCCTACAATGTGTTTCCTCCAGATTGGTTGACCTCCCTCATCTTGCAGGCTCACTGCCTCCATTAGTGGGAAGCTGGGGATGAGTGTGGTGTTGTAGAGACAGTTGGCATGCTAGTGAGGGTCACATGCCAACTTTAACTGATATTGTATTCAGGAATATATGTGTGTGTGTCCTATTCTTAGATGCAGACTTGCTAGTGAGAGACTGCAGGGCTGTTGATGTGCTGGTTAGCAACCCCCCCTACCTGTTCACTCAGGATATGGAGTCTCTGCAAGCGGAGATAGTCAGGTACTGACACCCCGCCCCAAAGCACAGACAGAGATAGAGTGGGCCAAACTGACGTATACTAAATGCAAACACATTTTCTAAATGAAAATGATCTATGATATTCTGATAGAACTCACATGCAGTAGTGCTTAGAAGTTTGTAACTATTGGATTGTTTTCAGCAATGAACCCATTTTGATTGCAAGTATATGACATGATTAAATATTCAAATGAAAAGTGTGATATTAGAAAAAGTCTCATGAAAATGAAGAACCATCAGTGCATGCGTATGTATTTAAAATAGAAATAAATGAAACTAATGATAAGACCCTAAGAATTGTATTCCCCTTTTGTACAGACCAGCTTTGGCTGTAAAGAGTTTTCTTTTAATAATACTTTTGAAGCAGAAAACTGCCAAACAAGGGGAGAAGTGAGGCTAATAATAATTAATAATTGTTGAAAATAAACCCAAAATAAATAGAAAGAGATGATTTATTAGAGTAAACACATATGGTGAAAAAACAAAGAATGTGCTTGCAAACATTTCCAAAGAACCCAAAGTGACCCTAGTGACGGGCAGCGTATGTCGTCCTCTCTGCAGATTCGAGGATCACTCAGCACTGGACGGGGGTCGCGACGGCTTATCAGTCATCAGTCAGATTCTAGACGTGGCACCAAAACTCCTAACTGAGGAGGGGTGAGAGAGAGAGAGAGTGTGTGTATGTAAAGAAGTCCTGCAGTGTCTGTTGCTTGGCAAATATGATCTTGTGTCTGTAGCCTAGAAGAGCAGTGGAGTATAAATAGTGTGCTCTAATCTGGCTAAGGAGCTTTCCCAGCACTTCTTAAGCGCTTCAGGGAATCCGCGCTGCTCACACTTCTCCCCACTTTCATGGAAGAAGATAACAGTGTTCCAGGGATCAGGGCTTTCTCCCAGTAATTACCCAACAATACACACCACTGCACACTGTATGATTGACCTGGTGATGATAGTTAAAAAGTGCTGAGCGTTTTCCCTTCCTGTGAGATTACAGATCCGAAGAATGCCTAACCTCCTGTCATGTACACTTATAATGAACACAGTGTGTGCGTATATACATGTGTGCTTCATAATGCAGATCTAGTGGATATTCACTGAAATCTTGTTTTCATTAAATGGCACAGAAGTGACACTTTCTGCGTATTTTTGTTACAAATTAATTATCTTCCAAAATCTCCCTGAATATCTGAGTAACCCCGTTTTGTAATTACATTTCTTGTAAAGCTGTTGCTGTGATAAAATCTCTTTCGTACATCTTACATCCTCTTTTCTTTATCTACTTTCCTGCACTGGTTCAAATCTCCTGTCTCTGCTTCTTTTTCAGCCGTGTGTATTTGGAGGTGGATCCCCGCCATCCTCCACTCATAAAGCATCTGGTAGAGCAGAAGATGGTAGAATTGCAGTACTTGGAAACACGCTGTGATCTCACTGGCAGGTCAGAGTTACTAAAAGACTGATTTCAGTGTTTGGGGTGAATTAAGCAGACTGTGAAGTTTTAATGGAAGAGCGAGAGGTACCAGAAGGTACACATACGATGGGGATTTATTTCCTTTTCGGCAGTAATACCTCCTTTTCCTTCGGGAAAGCCTTGCACTAGATCTTGGGACATTGCTGTGAGGCTTTGATTGCATTCAGCCATAAGAGCATTAGTGCAGTCAGGTACTGATGTTGGAAGATAAATTCTGGATTAAAAATCCCGGAGGTGCGGTTTGGAGCTTTATGACTCCAGATTATATGGTTCCATTCCTGTTCAGATTACAGTGCTGCCTTTTCATTTATTATTTTTACTCTTTATTAATCACATGTTACAATTATCCTGAAAGATCACAGGCTCCAGTTTTTAATTGTATTAACTTTCTATCACTTGTCAAAGCTGGTTATCAAACATGTTTTTCCTTAGTAAAGATGGTCCACTGGTCAGGCTCCAATTTTATCCCTCAGTTATTTTTTTTTATGTCTGTTTCGCATCTGAACTAAAGAAGCAACAATGTCCTTGCAGACTGATTCCATCAGGGTTAAGGCGAAAATTGTGTGAAGAACTGTTCCTTTGAATTATGTATGATAAAGTACGGTCTGTATGAAAAAAAAAACACATTCATTGGTCTGAAACAGACAGTAATGAGTTCATGTTTCAGAGCACTCACCAGCCTCTGTTAGGTTGGAGTTGTACTGCAGACAACATAATACTGTGATAAGCGCGTGATTCCACAGGACAATCACATCAGTGCTTTGTGTAGCCAAAACCACAGGATAATAAATAGAGTTAAATAAAAAATGATTATGCTCATTCAGAGAAATCTCCTCATGCCAAATTCCCTGTTATCTCCTAACTTTTATGAGATATAGATCTAATAAATATCAAATAAGCACAAGACAGTAGACATTTGTACTAATGTGCACCACTGTCTTTTTACAGGCCACGGTTCTGCATCCTAAAGAGGAGAAGACAACCAGATTGAAAGAGAGTTTCTGTGAGAGTATGAGGTATAGATTGTGTAAGAGAGTGACTCGAGGTTGAGAAAGAGAGGGAGACGCCGAAAGAGAGCACATAACTTGGAAGAAAGCTGATACGGAAACGATGGATGAAGCCACTGGCATGAAGGATCTGTTTCTGTGGCCTCCTGCCAAAGTACATTGCTTGCACCTCACCTCATGTCATAAGCTTCCCTTTTCTCTGCACGTACTTATATTTTCTTGCAAACGTAAATGGCACCATAGCATAGAAAATAGAATTCTCTTCACTTTTTTCCCCATAAGAGTTTGCTTTAGTATGTATACTCTATTAAAGTTTAAAGTGTACCATGTACCACTGTTTTTGAATGAGCCCCAATTCAGGGTAGCCAGTCAGGACAGAAGTTGTTTACATATATCAGTCTTAAAGGCACAGTCATACAAATGGCCGGCTTACTTTTAAGGGATAAAACACAGTTTGAAAGAATAAATTATGACTTTTTAGTACAGAAACCCGCACAAATGCCTCTATGAACGATAAAATACAAGAAAGCATTATGATTATTTAACGTTAAGCTTAAACATACATAGACCATCTCCACTGACCTGACTTTTATAAAACAATGTAAAATACCTGGGTTGGTTAAAGGCAGGAAGAAATTCTAACATTTTTTTCATACAGTTTCCAAGCCAGGAATTGTTGGTTTTAAGCTTTCCCATAAAATGTACACAAGTTTCCGCTGAGCCCAGAAGTAGTTGATCAGCCAAGATAAATTTGGCATCAGAAGAGTTTTTTATTTTGACACTGGAGTTTCAAGGCAAAAATGTAATTTTGTTTATAACTCCCAGTAAGCCAAACTGTCTTAAACCACATCGACAAGTCTGTAGCACCTTAATGAAGGTTTGCCTGTGGTTTGAGTAGATTAAGAAAACTATATTTTATAAATATATTATAAATAACATTCATTCTTTTTGTTTATTTATTTATTAGTGACATTAGCTAAGATAGACACAAACATTGGCTACAAATAGTGTAAAAAATTGTGTGCAATTTTGATTTCTCACTAAATTGCTGCAGGTGGTCTGTATGTGGCTTTACCACCACAAACTGATGCAAGAATTATAAATTTTATTTTAAAAATTTTCTCTGTTTTTTTCCCTTTAAACTGCAACTCATTTCCAGTGTAGTTGACCGAACCTGGGCTTCAGGGCACATCGGTGCGTTGTCTATGCTTTTTACAGTTTTGCCTTATAGGAAACCATATAGGTTTATAGGAAACCTTATAGGAAACTTATAGGAAACCAAAAGTTATCATGCAGTGCCACTTGAGCTTGTAAAGCCTGTGAAAAATGTATATTGCATCAGTGAAAGTGACGCAAAATAAATGGATCTCTGTGGAATTCCGCTGTATCCTGAGCCGAACGGTAAGAGGTTTGGGCACACTTCCATTAGTTGCAACATGCAAAGCACTGGCCCTTTGGCTTGATTAAGAAGGCTCAATGTCTTTAGCATGATTACATTTCGTTTAATTTGTGTGTGTGTGTGAAATCTCTGTGATGTAGAATGTCTGGCAACTTCCCTGCATAACTGCCTTTGTTGTTGCAATTGTGTTTGGGTTTTTTGTTTTCTTTGCAACCGTCCTGCGCTTCCTACACTTGCATATCTGGCTATGAGTTCTTGTATGTGGCTGTGGTTTATTGTGGTGAGGTTGCATTTAGCGCATTTGTGTGTGAGTCTGTGTGTGTGTGTGTGTGCGCGCGTGTGTGTGTGTGGCAGGGTGCAGTAGGCTGAAGGTAATTATTGAGGCCTTTTTCTGAGAACTCCCCCTCCCGATGCTGCACTATCCGCTCCCTGGAAGCAGTGTGTTCATTCTGCGAAACAGCTGGCGGCCTGCCGCACACTCACTCGCAAGCGAACAAACACACACACAGACCATACACACAGGCGAGAGCCCATATTCCCGACAATTCTGTTTAGAGTGTCCACTGTGTTTTGTTTAACTGTTACTGTGAATCACTTGAATGCAGGTTAGACTGTTCACTTATAAGAAAAAGAATTTTGTTAGAACTTCAGTTTCAAAGGAGGTTCTAACCCACTTGAGCTGATCGTTGTGATTGCATTAGAAAAACATACATCACTGTTTGCTACAGTTAAGCTCCTATGGAAAATATCCCTAACTGAGGAAAACAGTGGGCAGATCTGTCTCAAATGGTTCCACACATGTTTATGTTTCCGACACGTTTATGTAAGCTTGAGCCGCTCGAGAAAAGCCCTGCTTTGATTTCTTCGAAATACTAATCATGATTTTGCCGAAAGAGAGAGAACGTCAGTCGAGGAAGCGGAGGAAAACTGATCAGGCCATCGTTCTCCGATTCTTGTTAGTGACACATCACTGTCCCTCTCTCTCTTCCGTGAATTTGATTGCCACATTTATTTTTCTCCCCCAAGTAAAAGGCTTTGGGGAAAAAAACGCAACTGTTTGTAAACAGACTTTAAAGATAATAGCATCATACAATTTCCACTGTCTTCTGTGATGCTTTCATTTGAATAAAAAAAAAACACAAATGGAGAAAAAGAATTAAACTCTGTAGTTTTAGGGGTATTTTACGTTTTAGCGAAGTTTTTTGTGTTTTTGTGCCTTGGAATTATTTTTTAAATTATTAGTTTATGAATAACATTTCTGTTAAATAACAGAGAAAAACATTTGTAAAACAAAAAAAAGAAAACTAAAAAAATGTGTTCTAAAAAGAAGCTCCTGAGCTCCTCAGGAGCCTGGTTTCTAATGTGTTTGACACTGATTGCTCTGTAGACCATTATTGCTCTGAGAGTCGAGAGCCTATTTACTAGCCTATCATCCACGTCCGCATTTTCTGAAAAGCCAGTACCTGGAAGACAATGGATTCAGCCAGATTCTCTTACATATTAATGCATTTCAGGTCATTCTCTTTCCTAGAACGTTTTGTTTTCCCAGAGCTCCGTGTTGGACCAAAAAAAATCTGCTTTATCACTGCATAGAGTCCGTGTTTTTTTTTTTTTTTATCTACACCACAAAAAGGAATAATCAAAGAATTTCCTACCATTTCACAACAAAATTTTTTTAAATGTGTTTAAAATGTGAACAAGTACACTAACACAGATGATTATACAAGCATTGAAGATCAACAGAAAGGAGTCAAATATCTCAATAACGTTAGGTTTTATTACAAAATGAAAAGGATCTTTGTCCATAAATATATACAACACCCACACTGTGGGGATAGAAAAAATAAATTAATCTGGACTGATTAATATAGTCAGATATGCCAGAAGGTATTTCACTGAGAAAAAGTAAAAAAGAAAGAAAAAGAGAGACAGGGTTTTGGCTGAATGTGCCTCGGTGTACCGAGCTGTAGAGCTCACTGACTGTTCCACATTTTCTTCTGAATTTCTGAAAGATGTGTGGTGATCCTATGCAAAGGCTACATTGCAGGGAGCAACAAACCCATGGTCTCTTGTTTTCTTTAAGTCCACTCAAAGTCTGTGGGCTGCTGACATTTCTTTGAGGAAACAAATCATTCGCTTCCATTTCCGTTAAACACTGTCAAGACACTGGCATTGCTTGGCTGCACACACCTTTCTCGCCTATTGGTTCCATTACAGTTCCACACAGTCGGTTCTTGGAACATAAAGCCTAATTTAACTTCCTAAAGAAAGGTGTTGGCCAAAACATGAATTAGGCTTAACAATCATGGGATAGAATGTTCTAGAACACTATGAGTAGCCAGCCAAAAGCCCATTTTTTTCTGGAAGTGTGCCTTCGTCTGTTTCCCATGCCTTCAAGGCTTCTGGCATGACATCAGTGTCCTCTTCATTACTCACAGCCTGGTATGTGTTTTCCTGGAGTTTTCAGAGCTGGAAAGGATAATCCTGTAGATACTGGAGAAGTGGCCTTGGTAGAGGTAGCCTTTCGGGACAGGTTGTGTTTCTGTTGATGGCCAAGCGTGTGAGATGCTGCAAAGAGGGGAAAGCTTGGGGTCGGTGGAGTGGACGTTTCAGCTTTAGCAGCACTGCACATTCTTTAGGCACCGGGGGTACTTTGGAATCCTTCTCATCCTCCTCTGACACCTCCTTCCCTTTTCCGGAGCCCACATAGTGCTGCACAAGGCTGGGCACGTCCGGGAAGGAGAGCAGCCGGGTTCTGGCTGGGGTGCTGGAGTCCAGGCGAAAGCGCCCGTGGCTGTATTCGATGCGCACATTGGTGGGCCCGCGCCCCGTTTTGACAGACAAGGTCAGCATGTAGAGCGGGTGACTGCTGTCTCGCACCAGGAACGTGCCCTCCAGTGCCCCCTGAAGGACGGAATGAGCCTCACCAGCAGTGATGGCACCCCAGTACCAACCTACAAAAACAAGTTCAGAAACCCCGTTTCAATATATCCACACTCCTACTTCACATCTGAGACATGCTCTATAGGATGTCCTCTACATCTCATCTGATTGTCCCAACCCCGTTTAAAGAAACAAAGTACAACAGAACGCCGAAAGATAACATGCTTGGCCTCCTTGGGTGGGGTTAGGCTATAAGAAAAAGCAACCCTCCCAGATCCCAAGAAATCAGACTCTTGATTGTTCAGTGGTTACATCTGCTTATCTTGTACGTTCTAAATAGCCCCCCACTTACGTAAGAGTTTGTGTATATTACTGTGTATGTAGTCTGAATGTCTGGGTGAAACCTCAAGAACAAAAAATATATTGTTAATGTGTCAGTTGTTTTTCTCTACCTGATGCGTCTAGATAGCAGAATGTGCTGGCAATTGCACGCAGATCTTTGGTAGGGTCCCATATCTTGGTGGTGCTGTGAAGACATCTTGGAGAAGAGGAAGAGATGACGGACACCCCAAGAGGGACCACCTGAGGTTGAGTGTCTGGCAGCAGTGCTCTTGGACTGGACAGAAGAAATAGAAAAAATAACAATTAAACTCAAGTCAACTACTTTAAAACATATATTGGGCTGAAAGCAGTGTTGCCTGTCGCATTGCTGTATGGCTAAGAAGAAATCAAATCATCACAGCGGATTACGAGAGAAGCACATTAGAGGGAACAATGCATCACTGTTCTCTTTGTTCTGGGCTGGGAGAGCTGTCCCTGTCTATTGATTTACTGCGTCAAACTGGCTGCTCAATCTGGGACAGACTACAACAGCCTAAAGTGTATATGATATAACGACTGGTAAAGCTTTTCTATGACATATAAGCTCTCCATTTGCAGCTTATTATGGCTTCTTAACGTCACCACACTGAACTACATCCGAACAGATTTTTAGGTTAAACCTGTTTTATTCTGTTTCTTTAATGTCAGTGGAGGCTATGACTTTGGCTTTCGTTGCGATTACGGCACTTTACTGCCACAGTAAAGTGACCCTGAAAAACACACCACAACACCCTTATGAACATACCACAGCACACAGTGTGAACAATGTCATTCTTTCTCTGCGTTTACCCCAGTGGGCTGCCACCATCTGAGAGCAGTGTGTGGGGACGGTACCTTCCACACTGGTGCCTCAGTAGTGCCTCTGACAGTTGTGGGATTCAAACAAACAACCTTCTGATCTAAGGGACAACTCCCTAACCACTAGAACACCAGCTGCCCGGGAAGGTTGTGACCTTTAGCATCGCAGGTAAAAAAACAAAACAAAACACAACTTTCCTCGCTTAGTGACGAACCTAACTAACCTAACTGTGGTGGGGCAGCTGGTGGCCTAGTGGTAAGGGAGTTGCCCCTTCGATCGGAAGGTCGTGGGTTTGAACCCCAGGGCTGCTAGTGGCAACACAGATACCTTGAGCAAGGTACCGTCCCCATACACTGCGTCACTGGAATGATTAAATACAGAGAAAGTACTGTGACCATAATGGCCACTTACTTAAACCAGAGGACCACCTGCCTTAGCAACAGATTCAGACTAAGGTAGAGCCCACTAAAATCTACCTCCATTCATACACACGGAGGACCGAACTCACCCTTGGACGCAGAGAATCATTGTTAATCCTGAAGCTCTGTCCGAACAAGGAAACTTTCTCCGGGAGGTTCTGGTTCCTGGTTGTGTAAAGAAAAGTTAGTCCAGCCTTGGTGGCTCTTCTCGTCTTAAACTGGATACTCAGTAGCACAGGAGTCCCTTATAAAGATAAGGACGTGTTGTAAAGACTGGATCGGAGCTGTCCGTGCAGTGGCCGTGGACCGGGTCTGCTGTGTGGTGCTGAAAGGTGTCTCGCCTGTTAATATCCTAAAAGCGAAACAGACGAAACCCTGTAGGGTCTGGCCGAGTCTCACTTCCAGGAAGGCGTTTTCTCGGAATCGTCTGTGACGTGAGCCTCCCTCAGACCGCTTCTCTCTCTCTCTCTCTCACACACACACCCACACACACACACGCACGCCCACTCAACATACACACTCAGCATACACATTCACACACATACATTCTCACAAATACAAAAGCACATTTACATATACACACACAAACACACACTTGCACACTAGTATATACATAGGCGCATACACACACCCACAAATATACTCAAATACACACTCACACCCACAAATACACACTCAATGAATCATTTCCACTGGGCAACCAATTCTCAAAAAACCTTCAGCAATTCACAGACTAGTTGTGCCATGAATCATGAGGGATTTTTTTTTATTGCGAGACAGTTCTGTGTCTAACAGACATATGGCCCGACCCCTCCTGCTGTTGTTTGAGTTACAGGGCTTTCTGCCCAAAACCTTTCTCAGAACTTTCCAGGAAAACGCAGCGTGCAGCCCGTCCCAGCC
This sequence comes from Nannopetersius ansorgii, assembly GCA_037974605.1. Lineage (NCBI taxonomy): Eukaryota > Metazoa > Chordata > Actinopteri > Characiformes > Alestidae > Nannopetersius > Nannopetersius ansorgii. The sequence continues at coordinate 14,656,718 of JBBPDE010000107.1, read as the reverse complement.
AATCAGTGCACGGGCTGCGGCGCTGTGGCTCCGCCCCCCACACCCCCGCGCTGGCTTTAAAGGGGAATTCCACCAATTAAGTTTTTCAGAATGCACTTGTTGAGACGTGAGATGAGACCTTATCTATACAGAATTAGATGGTCTATAAAACGAATAAAACTAATATAAATAAATATAGTACTAATATAAATACTAATAGAAATATAATTTAAATAAAATTATTCAAACGAATTGTGCACAGAGGTAGTGAGAGGGAACCAGCTGGTATGTGGTAGGTTTTACACAAAATGGCTATGAATTTGTTGCTTGAGACCTAGTGTTTTATCCCGTAGTGTTTTATCCTGAATATTTTTTTAAATAAGTTCCTGCCCTGAACTACGTACAGGGCATAGGAGCAAAAGCATGCCTCAGCTTCACTAGCTGGATAAAAAAATCCATTATAATGGTTTCTGTCATCAACTTCAGAGGGAAAAGTTCATTCTCAAGAACGGACCATTTTCTTAAGAAACATATATCTTTATTATTTTATAACTGATGGAATTCCACCTTCATTTTAAACCTCAATAATTGCATACATATTAGGAACTCTGTCCCTCACAGTATGTTTTGGTTATGAATTCGTTGTTATGTTTCATCCTTAATCTTTTTTATAACCCCCCTCCCTAAACTACACACAGATGGCATCATAAGGAGAAACAGTAGGCCTCAGATTCACTAGTTGTTTGGATTTTTTTTTTTTTAACAAAAAAGCTCCATTGTAGACATAATGGTTTCTGTGACATTCAAAAGAAAACAGTTAATTCTCTAGAATAAACTCTGTTTATTATTATTATTATTATTATTATTATTATTATTATTATTATTATTATTATTATTATTATTATTATTATTATTATTTATTTATTATTATTTTTTTAATTAATGGAATTGCACAATCATTTCAAAATAGATATTACAATGAATTAAAGGGAAAGGTGAAACTTCTTGATGAATCAAATATATTTGTTTTTCTGGTCTAAAATAACAATCTAAGGCTTCAATCTGGTGCAAGAAACAACATGGACCAGAACTGATAATATTCTTTTCTTATGAATATACTCTTGTAGATGTGAAACTACTATCATTTCCAAATACGCAGAGAGCCGGGCCTTTTTAAGACTAGTGTTTCTGATCATATATAAGGGGGCTTGGCATAACCTGCATGATATCTGTAATAGTAAGGAACATACCTTTACTCTGCAGCTTTGCATTGGGCTTAAACTCGGCCCAGTGGGGCAGCTGGTTAAGCCTCTGTAAGTCTCATTTTTCAACATGCTAAACCCACAGTGTAGTCACATGTGCTATCATGTGTTATACCTTTATTCCAATAATATCATTGATAACAATTCTGCATTTGTTACAGAATAATTCTGATAATTAATATGTTATTATGATTTTTAAATTGTGTCGGGTTAAGACTATAGGAGTGCTCGGCATAAATAATGATGGGAAGCAATTTTTATTGTGCTATTAAAATGGCTTTTGGTACGTTATAGTGGTAAGTGTTAGTTAGATTGCATTTTACTGTCTATGTTTAAGATGCTGAGCCCTATACATAGATAATAACTGCACACAGTAGACTGTGCTGTGCTCAGTTCCCCACTGACAATACATAAGCCTGAGCATGCATGAAACATGCTTGTTGCTATCGCCATCTGGAGGCCATTAACAGCCCCCATGCTTGGTCAGGCTGCCCGGTGTCAGACTGTAGTCTATTTTGCAAACAGGCTTGAATAGTAACAAATGTATGTTGTCACAAATATGAGTTACTTGATCTGAGAGTAGTTTCCCGTAGCTCATACCTTTGTTGTGATACATATACAATTATGTGTTTATACCACATTTTATAATTAAAAACTACCCCACACATGTAATCGGCAATGATTTTTTTGTTGTTTAAACAAAACAGCACAAACGAAAAGGTAGTGCAAATGAATGAAACATCCTGGATCAATAAAATGAGACAGGTCCTGCCAAAAATGATTCTTCCACTGAGGTCCCATTTCATAGAATAATCAACACTTTAACTTTAGTCAGATTTTAGGCTGCTCCGCTCACCTCAGTTGCCGAACAATGTTTGGCCACTTTGTCGTCTAGTTTTTTTCTCCGCTTGAACTCAGGAGAGGTCATCCCACTTCCACTGAAACAGCCAGGACAGATTATGCCTGGAAATGGATTCACGTGATCTGTGTTTCTAATCTGGTCCTGTATGTGATCCATACTCCACAGAAACAGATTTCATTGTACAGATCTTAGAAAGGCTCTATATGTAAACTTTTCATGTCTAAATAATATTCTTGATAGACAATAATTAAGTCAAAAAACAGTACACCTTCTGAAATCAGGGGTATTAATTGGGGGAGTTTGTCTGTTTTTGCTCTGGTAACAAGCTCTGCTTATCACTGCTGTGAAGATTTGATTCAGCCACTAAAGCATCAAGCCGGGTGCTAATAATGAATCATATTCATATTATGGATCATAAACATGACTCCAGTTTATCCTAGAGGTACTGGGAGGGGTCTTACTCCAGTGAATAGTGTTCAGCTGCTTCACAGTTCAGTGCTTGGGGGGGGGGGGGGGGGGTTACCTCTCTAGCTAAAACTCAGCTTTGGGCAAGGTAAGCTCAAGCTTATGTGTGGCTACTCATTCTGTTAACAGTGCTCTTGTGTGGAGATTATAGAAACTGTGTGTGCTACGCCTGTTAGTGATGGGAAAAGAAACGGAATTCACTAACTAGAGTGTCTGGATATTTCTGGACATATAGAGTAGATATTGTGTTCAAATGTTCAAATGATTCTTACAGAGATCATAATTTGGACCTACTGGGCCCTGCATTCTTATATCCTTTATAGGCTTGATGACAGTTATTATCTGAATCAGTATATGAATCCTCGCATTTCAAAAAGATAATACCAAATGTACAGAAATCATTTTTTTAATTTGAAATAATTCCTCTATTTGCACAAAATGATATGTTTGACACAAAACAGTGGGCAGGTCTGAGGTCAGCATGAGAGTGAATGAAGCCTGTGTGCACACATGGTTAGGCCTTTAGTGGTAATATGGCAAATCAAATCACAAAATACCCAGACAGTCATTTATACCCTTGTTCTACCAGTGTCTTATTCAGGGCACATTCACTGCTGTTTTCAGATGGCTCTGTTGATATGTCTGATCTTGCTGCATTCCTTTCATATTGTTCAGTTCATGCCTAATCCACTGAAGTGCTTTGTTCACTTGCAAGAGTGATTTGGCTGTTTTTGAGGGTGGGTTTGTGTGTGTGCATCCAGTAGAGAGAGAAGGAAGGAGAGAAAATGTAATTGAGAACCTCAGTAATTCACCAGCTGTTTTGAAACGTGATTGTGATTGTCATACGTGTCTGATATTCTTTTTTTTTTGTGCCCAATCTGAATTTTTCTGAATGTGCATGTGAGAGTCTGTCAGCATGTACCATTGATTCCAAATGCATGACAAAATGGACAAACAATTTACACAGTCATGATAAATTCCTGAGCTTTCCTTTTTTCCCCAATTAATGTGTGCACAAGTTTGCCAAAAAGAAAGGCATCTTATGAAAAAGTAAACACAAACCAAAGAAGTAAAAATCAAAAACAAAAATCACAATTCACAAAGAATAAAAACAACTGGAGGCAACATTGCAGTCTGTTCCATCCTGTTCTTTATAAGCAAACAGGCTGCTCTGCCTCAGCAAGCAGCCTCAGATACATGGAGAGAACAAACAGGACCCGTCCTCTCGCTCTAGCTGTTTTCTCCGTTCTCTCCTCCTCCTCTAATGAGCCGTTTGTTTCCTCTCTTGCCCGCAGGGCCGCGGGGTTTGGCGAAGGCCTGCTTATGAGCATGCTGTTTAGGATGAACCTCCTCATACAAGTACTCCTCAGTCAGCTCTTCACCACTGTCTATCTCCAACTGCACAGAGAAACACACACGCACACTGGTATTACTATCTTTTTGGGAATTCGGACCATGCATTCAGGATAAAACTGAAGCATACGAATAAACAGTATAATTGTAGTTGAAGATTATCTCTGATTATCACTGAGAACTTTGGCTGGAGTTACAACACTGTGTAAAAGTCTTAGACACCTATGCAAATTGTTTAAAGTCATTTTTCTCACTGTGTGATAATGTGTTTTTCTGCTAGCAAAGTTATCACTAGAATAAATGCAAACAAACAAAGCAGTAAACAGCATTAGGATTTGTTTTGTTTGTAAAAAGTAGTTGAAATTTCATGAGCTGGTGAGGAGAACACATGTTCGGTTACAGATTTCTCCTCGGTTCCTCCAGCCATTGCTTGGATTTGTGAAATTCTATCAGCAGCTCCTGATTGAATTGAATGAAGGACTGATTAAGTCAAATCAGGTTTTGGATGAATACTGGACTTCAACAAGGAACACATGAACATACAATCACTATTTACTGTATAATGTTACTTGTATTTATTCTTTTGAGGTTTTATTTAGTATATCTGCTAAAATTTCAGTGAAAACATGGCTCATCTCTACAGTTTTTAAACATTGTTTTGAATATTATTTTCAAAGTGAAAAAAAGGCTTGTACAGTATAGTTGGTCTGAACTACAAGGCCAGACTGTCTGTTGATGAACAGAGATAGGACTGAGAGAGAACAGGGAGAATGTGGGTGGCTTTGACATGGTAACACTTTGTCACAGGAAATGGAAAGCAGAGATGAAAAGTAGTTGCTGCTCCTACACTTCAGTTCCTAACTTTGTGGACACAACCTTACATTTGAATTTTCTTTCTGTTACATGTCAGTTAAGTCAGAAATAAAGTAGCTGGACAAGTTTAGGTGGCATAAAAGAGCTATATGATCTTATATACAGTAAACAATGAATATACAAGGGAATGTAGATAGAGACTGGAATGTCTACCTTGAAAAGCAGGTCTTGCCTAAAAATGTAGTTTTTTTAACCAGCTTCCTTATTTCCCTGCAAGAATTATTCTTCCATTGTTTTCTGTCCAGTTCAACTAATGACTTTGGGGCCAATTCCTCACCACAGTGTTGTTTCTCTCACTTGACCTTTAAAAATATACACATATTTTCCTCTGTATTAGAATATCAGACACAGGCCTATGCTCCTTTTTTCTTATAAATAAACGAATCTATTGTGTGTGTTGGATCAGCATACTCAAAAACTAAATACCCAGAACCAAAGAGAGTAGTGCAGTGAGTTTGTACCTTTTTGACCACCTCTATGAGGTAGTCCCGCTCCACCTCCTCCAGCAGCCGACTCTTACAGCTGGAATACAGCATCCTCTCCTTAACACTGCAGCTATATCCCGGCATTGAGTAAATGAACACTGAGCAGAGCATATCAGAAAGAGAGAGAGAGAGGGAGAGAGAGGGAGAGAGAGAGAGAGAGAGAGAGAGAGACTTATCATATGATCCTACTATATGATCAGATATAACAGTAAAACCACTAATAGGAAAAGTTAATCAAATTGATTATTGTTACAGAGGCACCTATAAAGGGGTGGGATATATTAGGCACATTCAGTCAGCTCTTGAAGTTGATATGTTGAAAGCAGGGGAAGTGTAAGAGTCTGAACAACAGGTCAAAGCAACTGCTTCTCCCCAGAACCAACTCCTTTGTCCCACACACCATCAAACTGTTCAACTCCTCGCTGGGGGACAGGAGGGGGAGGATCAGGAGCAGTTTGTCAAATTAACATCAACTGGACAATCAAACATTTGTGACAGACTATGCTCTTAACCCGTGCAATAATTATTTCTTGTTACTATCATCACGTTCAAGTTTATTTATATAGCACATTAACATACACAGACGCTTATTCAATATGCTTTACAGAATGGAAAAAAAACTGATTGATTCCCACAACTATTTATTATTACTTGGTGTCTCTGTGTGACTGCTGCTATTTTTACACTTCTGTAAAAATGTTATATTCTTTTTTTTTTACTCAAATGTTCTTATAGCGCTTTAAATAGCTTTCTTATATTTTTATCTTAGATTTTTCATTTCTATGCATGTAACTGTACTGTTATGAGTAACTGTACAACTATGCCCGTGTACTGCTGCTAGAAATGATCTAGGTCTTGTGTGGTGTTCCCCGCAAATTCTAAAATTCCCAACAAAGACTGATTAATTGTTTGTGGGCCAGTGAGGCATGCAGGACTTCCCAAAACTAGAATTCCATTGAAGATGATTGGAATTGAATATGGCGTGCCAAGAAGAATGGGCCAAAACTGAACAATAATACTGCAAAAAGCTAATAACCTCCTACCATGTGTGTCACAAAGGTATAGTTGATATGGGTGGCTTTGCAACAAAGGACTAAAGTTATTCATTTAAAGCAGGGGTCTCAAACTCCAGTCCTGGAGGGCCGTCATCCAGCAGGTTTAGTGATTTCCTGTTTGAGAAACCTGATTTAAAGTGTCTGAATACTTTTTCCCTTTTGTGTTAAATGTGAAGTGGATATATGACCTGTAGGTATATTACATTTTACATTAAAAAAATATTAGTGATGTCATTCCAGATGCTAAACAATAGTATGTATGAAGCTCGTGTGAGGGTGCATTAGTTCGTACCCACAGACTCTAGGTAGTCCCCCTCGTGGGTGTGTTTGAAGAGGAAGAAGTGATAGCGGGGTGTGTCTGTAGGGATTCTGCAGGGCAGGTCACGTGTCTCTGTGGACCGAGTGTGCACCAGCTCAATTGTCTCCTTCTCTGTGTCCAACCTCTGACACACACACACATTTTTTTTTTCAGTTACAGAGGTTTTTTTTATTATTAGTTTGTAACATTTAATATGATCATAATAGTCGGCAAAACACTGTGTAATTAAAACTACTGAAGCTGGTTTAATGTGGCCATATGAAATAATGTAATAATCAAATATTGAATTATTGTAGCTCTTCGTTTTTGTAGCTTCTTAAAAAAAGTATCTGTAACCATGAAATAATGTGTGTGTTTGTGTCGCCATTTTACCAGCTGGATGTAGTTAATGCGCTTCTCCGTGAGCTGCTGTAGAGCGCGCTTGGCCTCTGCCTGGAGAGGGAAGGCCAAACCCTGCATAGTCTGATGCTTACTTTCAACACTGATCTCTGTTTTTACCTGCAGAGGGAGACACATACCCATACACACACACATACACACACACACACACATACACACAGGTGATGGGCATTATGATTAGGAGACGTTAATTCCCCTCACTGATCTACAAAGGTGAAAGGTGAAATACAGCTGAAAGAGTGATCATATGAATGAATGGTGCATGGTTCACACATGCTCCCTTTTTTGAAGGATTCTACCATACAGCCTGAAGAACATTAATAAAGCATCATTAATGAAGCATCAAATAAACTAGGGGTGTACTGGTATTGGCCAGACGTGGGCCAAAAACACTGTAATGTCTAAACAACCATGTAAAGCTTGCACAGTAGAGACATGAGATGATAACACAGGTGAGCAGCAAGGATGTGTCTCAAATGGCCCTATACTCCCTATATAGTGCAATATGTAGGAATTAAAATACAGGATCCTGAACTCCTGAGTGTTTAATATGTCTTACAGAGAGTCAGATATTGTGCACTACAGTTGCAGAAACTCAAAATTCAAAACTTACATAAAGCAGGGAGCCATTTCAGATTGCCATTTCAAGTGCATGCAGACAAATTCATTATTAATGGCTTAGTTGAATAAGAGAAGTGAAAAACAGTATTGGACTCGTATCCATATCGGTTTTGGTTCGAACATGAAAAAGTTCAACCAACAATAAATACATTTTCCATAAGTTTTTGAATGTGATGCATAGCACTTTATAAGGTGCTGCACTGTGTGTTATACACACCATATAAACTCCAGATATATTAGCTGCATCTTTTACCTTCGAAGCAAGCCTTTCAGCTGAAGGTACATTATTCCTACTCAGACCTTAGGCCTTACACTTGGCCTATGCATTTTTAGAAAGGTGGAAATTGCATGTATTAATGTGCTGACGGATTGTCCTTCAAATAAAGTATTTAGAAGAGCATAGTGTGTCACTTTGCCCATTCATATGAGTACACACACAGTATCTACACTGAAGAGTGTAGAGAGTGGACACACACACGCTCAGTAACAAAACTGGGTCAGGACTCAAAGGTCACTCACCTGCTTAACCCTGCTCTGCAAGGACAGAATATTAGAAAGTATTTATTGTTTGCACAAAATGACAGATATTGATATTATATTATTATTTAATATCTTCTGGCTGAGACATACATCATTGTTAACAAGTATTGTTATGATTTCAGTGAAGTTCAATAAAGTTATTAGGGTAAACTGAAAGAACAGGAATTCCTACCTCAGTGATTTTGATTTGCTGTAACTCCTTTTCAGCAGCTGTGAGTGGAGCAGGACCAGAGCTGGAGGAAATATGGCGCAGGTAACCCTGAAGACAAACATCATCCTAAAGGAGGTGAAAAAACAAACCACATAATGAACATGATTACAAGAAACCACACACACACACACACACATATATATAGAGGTGGGCATAGATTAATTTTTTTAATCTAGATTAATCTCATTGTAATCCTGGAATTAATCTAGATTAAAATGGCTCATTTGAATTCTGCTGAAGGTCTGAAACCCCTCCTCCACAAAATGATCCCAATGCCTATTTTTATAGACCATATGCCATATGTAAACCATATGCCTCCAAATGTTCACCCAGATCACTTTAATTTAATTTTTAACTCAGTTTAATACATTACCCTTAAAGAAAATGTAAATATTAACCCGAGGTTTAAATACGGAAAAGTCAGGAACAAGAGAGACAGAGAGAGTAAGAGAGAGCGAGAGAGAGACAGAGAGAAAGAGTAAGAGAGAGAGAGAGAGAGAGAGAGAGAGAGAGAGCCAGAGAGAGCCAGAGAGAGAGAGACAGAGAGCGACAGAGAGAGAGAGACAGGTTTAAAATGGGCGCGATCCAGAAAAGTCACGAACGAGAGAGAGCCAGAGAGAGAAAGAGAGAGACAGACAGACAGAGAGAAAGAGAGTAAAATATCAAGGTGAAAGTGTATACTACGCATAGCTTGCGTAGTATAGACCCAGTATGGCCTCTACATTTTATATATATATATATATATGGCCTCTGCATTGGCTCTGACAGGGAATTATTTTTCAACAGTGTTCCTGGAACCCTTACAAGTTTCCTTTCTAAATAAAGCGAGCCTGGGATGAATTTAATGAAACTTTACAATAGCGAATAACTAGGCCATGTGCCATATTCTTAGATACGGGTGCTGTCTCACATCAGATGTGTCAGCATTATAACTGTAGCCTTCAATCTGAAGCTGTACTGCAGTGGTCACAACCCTTCTCCTAGAGATTTTCTTTCCTGCAGAGTTTATTTCCAACCTGGAGTTTACAATTTACTTAACACTAATGCATATGATCCAGACAATCAAGAACTTCTGAAGAGGTTAAAGGAGAAGTTCATTAGCCTTGATCCTCCAGAGCTAAACTAAAGAGGCGAAATGTGGCCTCTAAACAAAAACTGTAAGTTTCATTTTCACTCAAAATATTAATTTAATGACCTGCAACGGGTGTGGTATATAATGTTTAACCTACTCTGCAGGAAGCAGATCTCCAGAATGAGGGTTGGAGGCCTCAATATACAGGTTGTCGACTCACTAAGTGTAACCTGTTTTCTCAGATTTGTCAGATTTCCCATTAGGCTGCACCGATGCCCTTTAGAACATAACCTGTTTTTTAAACTTGGTTCATTTAAAACATGTGAGACAAGTACAAATGTTACATGTTCGAAGAAAAGGTCATTAAAAATGAAACACACCTCAACATTGCCAAAGATCTCATCTTTCACATGGCCTCCTCCAAATTCTTTCTTCACTGTTGCACGAGTGGCTGCATACAGCATCTTCTGTCTGACCTGCAGCCACAGAGGAAGCCACAGGTTAGTTTGATGTTTACTGCAGTGTTATCTGGTATATGAATTTCTATGGAAAAAAAAAACCTTTTTGTGTGCATGCGTGTTTTTGTGAGTGCGCTGTATTTGGAAGTGGATGTATTACACACTGGAGACTGGTCAGGTGACCAGGAGATGAAGAGCCACTCATATCCCTGTGCGTTCTGGGAGTCGAGGCGGTAGAGGATGTAGCACGGCTCCTGAGGGTCCAGCAAGGGAAGCAGAAAGTGGTCATAATCTTTCTCCCATGACTGAGACGGCTCTCGGTACGCCCCCAGCACCAGCTGCTCTGAAATACACAGAAAAGCTCATATCACACACGCACATATACACAGTTCAATATGAAGTCCAATCAGCCTCTGGCTTTAAAAGCCAGGCTGCAGAATAAAGGCAGAAAGGCAAGAGAATGAAAACACTGAACATTTTATTAGAAGTTTTCTGATCAGCCAGTTGAATATCGATGTTCATTCTACACATAATTTGTGTGAGCTATTTTTCCTACCACTGTTTCTCATAAAAACATACACAGGCGCAAGAGATGGAGGCAGATCATATAGAGTTACTTCACTGCATTAAAGTCAGTTTATGTGGCACTTTATTTAATGCAAAAGGTTTCCATGTACACATGTACACAAGATTTTTCTTATTCATTAGATGATTTTTAACAGTACCAGTATCAGGATACTGGTTATTTGCTGTTATTTGATATTTGAAAAGAAAATGATTGGTATAACCCCAGTACTATAAAGGTTCCATATTTGTATTACATAAAATGGAATGATCTACCCAGACTACTTTGCCGTGTCATCAGAAAAGCATGACATTTGAAAGAAGAAAAATACTGTTGATGTCAATACTGTTAATGGCAAGCAAATGATGTACTACTGCAGGCAAAATATAATTCTTCTGTTTGCAACTGCGCTAAAAGATGCACCCTGCAATCAATTTACACCAACTTTCCTTGAGCTTTCTTTGGATCAGACATGTGTAGAGGAGTGCAGTTTATTTGAGACCATGAAGGATGTGGTTACAATCAAGTGCAGGGTACAGAATATCAGCTTTAAAGAAATTATATGTATAGTGGATTAACTTGTTTGAAAACACATTTTGAAATCACTTTAAACATAGACCATTTTAGTAATAGGATATATGTACGTTCATCTTAGCTTAGACTGTTATGTTTCTTGTTTTGAAGACTTTCTTAGCCTTTTGTAGAGAAAGGCGTGCTCAGTGGAGTCCTGGTTGGGTGAATGCCACTCAAAGCCTTTTAATTTGTTGGCTGTGAGAATGCCTAACTGTTTTAGTAATATGTTGTGCAGCAAAAGGAAGTGGCTCCTTATATATGTCACATATGCTTATTAAAGTAACAGTCTTTTGCTTCTTGAGGCCTGTTTATACTGCGGTTATACTGGCATATTATTCTCTTTTCTTTAAGTTGATGTGTTGTAGGAAGAAAATACAGGCTAAGGATCGGAGTGACAGTGACAAGGGCCAAGATGTGAATGCTGAACAATTACATCATTGCATTTCCAAAACTTTTGAGGTGTTCTAGAATTCTATGGTCAGTGCCTAACAAAAGTGTGGAGAGTAAACCAGCAAACCAGGTCATTGGTGCACTGGCCAAGGAAAAATAGCTAAAAAAGTTAATGTTGGCAATGATGTAAAGATGTCAGAACACACAGTGCATCACAGATCAGTGTATGGGGCTGCAAGACCATTCAGAGTGTCCATGCAGAACCCTGTCCACCTCATAAAAAAACCTTCTGTGGGCAAATGAGCATCAGATCTAGAGCAATGGGAGAAGGTGGCATGGACTGACGAAGTTTCTTTTATATCATGTGGACGTTTGGGTGCATGAGTGTTGCTTTACACCAAGGGGCATTATGGGAAGAAGGTGGAGACAGTGAGATGTTCTGGGCAGTGTTCTGCTGGGAAAACTTGGGACCTTTAATTCATGTGAATGTCACTTTTATATGAATGACCTACATAAACATTGTTACAGACCAAATATATCCAGTCATGAGAATGGTATTCCCTAAAGACAGTGGCCTCTTTCAGGAGGTTTGAAGAACATGACCAGGTTTTGACTTGGCCTCCAAATTCCTCAGATCAGCAGTCTCTGGGATGTTCTGAACAGACTAGTCTGGAAGCCCCACCTATTAACCTATTATTACCAGGTACCACCTCATACCTTCAGAGGTCTTGTGGAGTCCATGACTCAACGGGTCAGAGCTGCTTTGGCGGCACAAGGAGTCTACACTACATTAGATAGACGGTTTTAATGGGATGACTGGTGGATATGACTTACAATATGGTAGCAAATAAATCTTACTTTTGGCACCTTGGCAGCAAAATATAAAACCTGTAATGTCAGGCAGAAAGTTCAAGTGGCTATAGTGCACTGTTCATATTTAAAGTAGACTTAGAGTTGAAAAAGAAACTGCTGTTTATTTAGTATCATGTCATGGATTAGCACATCTAAAGTAACACATAATATATTTGATCTGACAGGCATTTCATGCCCTCCATCTCTGTCTCATTTTGCAGTCTTCACAAATATCATATGTACACACACATGCACAAGTTGTCTGAGGGAACAAATTAATTCCTGTACTTTCAGTCTGCACTGTTGCCAATAAGAGCCATAAGAGTTCTTCATTTTTTATTTTCTCCAGCTTCTGCCTCTTCCTATTCCTTCAGGGAGCCCCGTGCCACTGTCTGTTAAGTGAGAGGACTGATTTTCACAGCTTAAACAATTGTTTTGCAAGTATTTGTATGTTCTTAAAGACATACACATTTGTTTTACTAAGGATTGTCTAATTGTAACATGAAGCCTATGCTTGTTTTAAAGTGTTTGTTTGTTTAAATTACCCTAACGAAATAAAGCAGCTACTCTGCTGTTAACAGTCGGCCTTAAATATAGACCAGGTCATCAATTCTAATGTGTTGAACTATTGTTTTTGATTTTATTTTCTTGTAACTCAGTCACTGGAAGTATTTTTTTAACACAGTGTAGTATTTTGATTTTCATTTAGCAGTCTAAATAAGTATGGTTGGAATGCACCCAATTTTTGCATGATTAGGGCTGTCATGATTACTACTATAAATAATTACTTTTACAGCAACAATTACAGCAGTTAAAAATAAACAAACAAACAAAGTATTTGATTAAGCATCAAAATAATCATAAGATTACATGACCCTTATTAGAACTGACTGTATCTGTAGACTGGGAAAAGCAGCCAGAAACCAGGTCATGAGGACAACAGCAGTGTTGCAACAGGTAGTGATGTTGTTGTTTAGGCCGAAAATTTGAAGTGTTTGAAAACGGTGTAGATTGATTGCGACAATTTTCACTTTACCAAAATAACCAAGATGTGTCAACAGTCTTCACATCATGAGCACATAAACACTCAAACAAACACGCCAACATGACCTTGGTGGGGGATTTCCTGACTGTCCTGTGCAGCAATTGCTATTCTAGGCCTGCATGCATTCCGGCTATCTGCACAGATGCATACTTTCCATTAGCCATTCACTTACACACATGCATATGTGGTCACACATACGCACACACACACACACACACACACAAAAATATAGACCCCAAACAACAGGAGGCCATGTTCCCCACGTCTGCGGCCAATCAGTCACCAGTTATGCATGTGACTGATGAGCTCGGCCAATTGTAAGACTTATGACCGCTTTGGCCCGCTTCACTAACTGAATCACGCTGAAAATATCTGTGGCCGAATGGCAGCCCACCGACTGGCACGCAAAAAAAAGGAGACAACCAAAACAAGTTCCAGACATCAAACACACTCAGGATGTAAGTCTGAAGTGAAAGGCCCAGGGCCCAGACAGGGATCTTAGAACAACAACCTGAATGTATGTGTGTCCAACTGTAATATATAGCCTACCCACAAGGCACCACCAGAGACACATAGCGCTCTGGGAAGTGATACTATGTACATGATAAAAATACAGGCAGACAGATCAGTCTGATTCTGTCGCAGTTTGTTCAAAATGGTCTGCGAATCACTATTTCTTACAGTTCAAAACCAGGAGCTTCACATGGCATTCATTCAGAACAGAGTGCATGACACTCTGTGTGTGTGTGTTAGTGTATGCAAGTCATCATGCCATCAGATCACTGTGATGGTGCTAGCATATAATGATGTGACTCACTATCCTCCTTAGAGAACCTTTACCTCACACAGTGCTTTTGGAAATACACAAAACTAATAATAACAGTCTAATCTAACGTAAAGGATTCCAACCTAAACCTTAGTCTCTTCAGAGCAACAACCCTCTATAGTACAACAATGTTCAATTACTTATACATGATTTGGTTTAGTAATAAGTGTTTACTACTCAAAATAAAATGTCACTTGCCATTCACACCTCATGCACTTCTGTTAATTGGAGACTTGAGGAAGGCAATCAGGGCAGCTTTAGTTAAAAATACAGTCAAAAATTCTGTTAAAAATACTGTAAATGTCTTTCAGTAGATACAGCTAGACAC
>JBBPDE010000107.1:14613295-14628046 GCA_037974605.1 Nannopetersius ansorgii | reverse complement strand
GAGACCCTCTTGCAGCAACTCCTGGACCATCAAACCTCAAAGACTTTCCTGACACCAGAGTTCTTGCCAGTGCAATTACACCTCTTGAGGAGACAGAGGCCTCTGGCAGTGGGAGATAGATGAAAAAGATTGATGAAGTGGTGATCCGCATGGAGGACACCAGCAATGCTGGGAGAAAGACTGATGATCGCACACTTTGAGATAGAGTACTGGTTTGCCTGGTTGGCCTGGGTCTGTTCTTCATTGCGTATGTTTGTTTATATGCATTTGGTTTTTACATGGTTTATCTGATCACAAAATCATAGAAGAGACCAGGTGAGAAGGATTTGAGACTAATATTCAGGCAGAATGACAGAGACTGAAAAGGACCAGATACAGAATGAGGAGATATCCAGGCTTATTCTATATAGTTCTGCATTTAGAGGCAATTAGTCTTTTGCTGCATGTGCTCCTATGGTCCATCAAATCCATCAAGGCCCGACAGCAGCTTCAGCCGGCAGAGGCTCCTGAGGCCTGCCTCACTCCAGAGGCTCATGAGGCCCTGGTTCCTGCCGTGAGGCTCCTGAAGCCCGCTGTGCTCCTGAGGCCTGCCTCACTACAGAGGCTCCTGAGGCCCCAGTTCCTGCTGTGACTCTGGCTCCTGTGGTCTCTAATGGCCACTCCAGAGGCTCCTGAGGCCCCCGGTTCCAGCTGTGAGGTTCCTGAGGCCCGCTGTGCTCCTGAGGCTTGCCTCACTCCAGAGGCTGCTTTGGCCCTGGTTCCTGCTGTGACTCCGGCTCCTGTGGTCCCTGTTCCTGAAGCTCTGGTCCCTGATGGCCACTCCAGAGGCTCCTGCCGTAACTCCGGCTCCTGTGGTCCCTGATGGCCACTCCAGAGGCTCCTGAGGGCCCCGGTTCCTGAAGCTCTGGTCCCTGATGGCCAGTCCAGAGGATCCTGCCGTGACTCCGGCTCCTGTGGTCCCTGTCGGCCACTCCAGAGGCTCCTGAGGCCTGCCTCACTCCAGAGGCTCCTAAGGGCCCCGGTTCCTGACGTGACTCCTGCTCCTGTGGTCCCTGATGGCCACTCCAGAGGCTCCTGAGGGCCCCGGTTCCTGCCGTGACTCCAGCTCCTATGATCCCTAATATTATATTAATATTGTATATATCTATATGTACAAAATAAAACAAAAAAAACTTTGCAGTGTTTTTTCAACCCTGATTTATTGGCCAATTGAACACACCTCACTCCAGAGGGCCCGGTTCCTGCCGTGGTTTCTGCTCCTGTGGTCCCTGTTCCTGAGGCTCTGATCCCTGATGGCCCTTTTTGGCACCCTGCATCTGCGCCATTTGCCTAAGCAAGCCCAACCAGGTTGTGACAGTTTCAGCTTAGAGTAAACCAAAGACATAAACTATTAAATGTTCATTAATATCATTATTACTATCCCTATTCTAACTAAAGTATGAAATTTACTGATATGTAACAGAGAATGACAACTTCTGGAAAAAAATAAGAGTCCACTTTTCCCTTCTGTTCGCTGTTTGTACAGTTTGCGGCAGTGTGTGTGTGTGTGTAAAATGCACAGGTTGCTATTCTTTTATGAACTAAGTATAGCATCTATTCTATTTCCAGCACCTTCCCTCCTGATTCAGTTGATCGGATGAAACAGTGTCACACATGCACACACTCTGCACTTAACATGACTATTCATGAGCATGCCCAATCATTTGAATCGTCGTTAAACCACATATAGGGCTGGTTTCCCAAACAGGGATTAAGCCTAGTCCTAGATTATGTAGTGCTGGGAATAGACATTTTCCATTGAAAAGGAAAGAGTAGTCCAGGACTAGGCTTAATCCCTGTCTGGGAAACCTGCCAATAGTGGTGATGAATGGAACCAGACGTCTTTGAAATACATACAGTGGAGGTAAATAAAACCATACATCTTTAAAACACATAAATGGAACCAGTCGTCTTTAAAACACACACATACACAACCACACTCAGCAGTTGCTCAGGTGTAGGAGGTTGTTGATGTTGGAATGAACACACATGCACACACTGTGTATTTCACATCACTATTTAATTGTTGTAATGTAAGAGCATTGTGTAGTTTAATATTTCCAAGGTATAATACATTATTTAAATGTATTGCAAAACTTTCTCCAAACATTTTGAATCAAGTGTGGTCAGCAGTGTATAAAACAATAAAGACATGCACATTTAACACAGACACACTCCCAAAAATTACAAAAGCAATAACCAGAAAAAAATTATGCAGTCTCTCTTTTTTTTTGTGGCTGTAGGTCCACATTGCATTTGCCACCTGAGCCAAACACCCAGCCCACTCATGGAGAAGTTCTAACAAGTGTTTCTGTCCAGACTGCTTTTAGAATGAGGCATGATACAGGGCACCCAGTCAGAACAGAGCTTTACATATTTACATATATCAGTCTTAAAGGCATAGTAATAGGATGCAAACTGAATTTCAAATGCAATTTCACAGTAATGTGTGTGTGTGTGTGTGGGGGGGGGCGGGGGTCAAATGACATGAAGGTGAATGTTATTTTTTTTTTTTCCGTTATTTTCTCTATCTGTATACACTTTGAGATTTTTGTAGAAAATATAAAGTGTTATATAAATAAAATGTATTATTATTATTATTATTATTAATAATTCTGTTTATCAACCAAGCCTAATAATATGCTTAATTATAACAGATGTGATTATTAACACTTGTGGTGAAAGGGGCTAGAATGTCACATCTCTTCTCTAGCTATTACACAACTGTTTCTGATCGGTTGCTGTGCTAAACACTGTTGTTCCACATGTGTAATGCAAAGTCAGTCGGACTTGACGTTCCTAATTCAGTATTCCACGTCAGGCATGGTGTTCTCTTGTGACTGTTAGGCTACTAACTAAAACATCTGATCAGAGACAAGGTGGATATTATTAGTCACACAAGTTGATCTTCACATGCACACAATAAATACTACACACAGACATCATACTAACCTCACCCATATTTAACCATAGCTCCCACTCAAGCAGCTCCCTACAATGTAAGACTCTGAGAGACACTAGAAGAACGTTTCCAGAATGTAATGCTTTAAGGAGCTGAGCTCAGTTATGTATTTTGGGAGAAAACCTTGCATGAAGCAACTAATAGGGCAATAGACAGATTTGTGGTGTATATTGTAGTAGGAAATATTTGAACCTTATTTTTCAACCATGTCAAGAAATGATCCACAGGTGAGTGCTCTGTTAAAACCTGCTTGCTTGCTTAGTCTGTATGTTTTTTTTTTTTACTTTAACATTGAACTTTTACAGTATAACTGCAGCCAAGTACAAGACAAAGACACTAGTGTTTTATATCTGTTAATATAACCCTTTATTAGTCCCATGGGTAGGAAAACTGCAATTATAATTATGTTGATTATAAACTATTGATTCCATATTCTGCCCTTGAATTGATATGTTTACTAAAGGGGAACATTTGCACTCTTGGAGACATGTACATGTTCACAGTGGATGTGAGTGCATTCTCACCAGAGGAAGTGATTGTCACTTCTTCAAATAACCTCATTCAAGTTTCTGCTGAGAAGGTAAGCAAAGTTCCTTATACTATTGCATCTGTAGCTCAGAGAGTCTGTGAGGGGGAGCATGATGTGGCTTTCTAGTGCATTTAAGGACATTCTGGGGAACGAAACATAAAACAAAACTCTGAATCTATAGTTTATAAAGAATGTCTTACACAGCTCATATTTTTACATTCACTGTGTTATTCTAATATTCTACTTTTTTCATATTTATTTCACACTGTTAACCAGTTGGCATCAGATGGCACAATC
The DNA here is from genome assembly GCA_037974605.1 of Nannopetersius ansorgii. Lineage (NCBI taxonomy): Eukaryota > Metazoa > Chordata > Actinopteri > Characiformes > Alestidae > Nannopetersius > Nannopetersius ansorgii. The sequence goes on along the minus strand of JBBPDE010000107.1, from coordinate 14,624,219 downwards.
ATGGACACATTTTCTCACAAATGCCAGTTCCCAGCAGACGTGGACCCCATGTCAGTGACACCATCCCTGGGGAAAGGTGGCACACTGATAGTTATGGCTTTTAAGACAAAAGGTCAGACAACACAAAGTTCGAGTACAAGAATATAGCCGTATATAACACTCCCTGTAAAATTAACTGTTAGCTTTTCTCTTTGTATCCACAGTTAAATGATCCATCCATTGTTGAGAGCGGTCCTTATTAAAGCACAAAACATTCCTCAAAAGGCACATAATTTCTCACCCAACAATGTTTTCCTTTTTTCTTTTCCTGGACTTGATTAGATGACCTAATACTATTCGGTTCATTTGATAATAAACAGGTTTGATTATTTTTCTCTAACAAAGCATCTATTTAATGAGTTATTAAATCATTAATTCTTTAATGTAAACATTTCATTTTCATGTTTTACTATATTGGTAGCAAGCCTATTTTGTTGTTTATGTTGTGACTTTGACAAGAAATCTAGTAATCTGCAGAAAGTATGATGACAGATATTTAACACATCAACTAGTTTATCAGCGTTGTCACTCACATTCATTTATTGGTAACTCTTACAGTTTGTGTTTCAGAATGAGGTAGTTAATTAATAATCAGTATTAAATAGATGAACATGTAGATTTAAACTAAATTCATAGGCATATAGGAAGGAGGTGTAGTTCTTTTACAGGGCCTGTCGAGTTCATATACATTCTGCCGTGACATCAGTGTTTCACATGAAGTATGAAACCATTCCATGACAGTCAAAAAGGCAATTCTTGAGATGTTCATCCATGCAGCTACACAATAACCTCCCGGCTTGTATCCTCCATATGAGACTGTGGATGCGCGGAGGCAGAGGAGGCGTGAACACAGTCCTGGTGCCACAGGTTTTCTGCCAGCGCATTTAGAAGGGGTGCAATCTCACCAAGCCCTCCGCTCACATCACCTCCCACGCGGAAGACTGGCACACCCCACACCTCCTGAAACCGTGCGATCTCGCTCTCTGTCACATCTGTGTGCATAAACAAGTCAAATCTACAAAGTTAAGGTCCATGCTCTGAACCGAGACCACATCCAAACCTTCAGTGTGTTGTACATATTTCTTACAAATACTACTGTTCCGAAGATTTACATTCAACAATAACTCTTATTTATAAACACCAGATTTATAAACACCAGTATTTTAAAATGTTTTCCTCATTATTTCAAATAGATGGGGGACAATAAAGAACAAGTAGGGTAATGAGCTACAGTATAATGTAATGAGCTATTTAGAATGATCCTCTTGTACATTTCCTGCCTAAAGATTGAATTATCATGTAAAGATTTACATTTGAAACATTTTTAAATATATTTTTATATGCAATTTTTATATTTATTTCATCTTAAAATACTCTGTAAGTAGCAGAGGTGGACAGTAAAGAAGTACATTTATTTGAAGTACAGTTTTTGAGTGTCTGTACTAGTAGTGAGTAGTTGTTTTTTTTGGAAACTTTCACTTCACTACATTTGAAAGACAAAACCATACTTTTCACTTTACTACATTTCTGTCAAGGTTCTCATTACTCATTACCTTCAGTTCTGAAAGTGGGTGTTATTGTCTCACTTTTCTAAAACGTGATTGAAATCACCAGGAGTGTTTGTACGCTGTAACACTGCAACACCAGACGGACAGCAGTTAGCTCACGCAACTTTGAGAACCAGCTTCTGCTTAAGATAAATAAGGACTTTTACAAGTTGGACTAATTTGACCACACTGAGATTTGCCTGTACTGTTATCGCTAGAGACATGTGAGATGGAGAGAATTGAAAAATGTTTGTTTTGATGTCAAAGCCGCTTTGCAAATTTGTCTGTTTAAAATGGTATTGCTGTTTTATAGCCACTGTTATGGACCTGCGATGTAATGTTGGCCGGTTTAGTTTTTTCCATTCCAGCTGCATTTACAGCAGTTCAGCTGTCAACTTCGTTCAAATATATAGTACATACACATACCTTTTGTGTAGGTGTGTAGTGCACAATTAATGAAAATAGACTGGTTTTCTTTATCAATTCGGGTGGAGTTTCATTCTGTAACATTCTACCTTATTTCTTATGCTACATCTTCTACAAGCAAGTTAGATGCATTAGATATTGTATGTGTGGTGGCAATAAATCAACAATGCAGTGAAATATGTACTTTTATGACTTACGTATTTTTGGAAGCACTTCAGTACTTTTACTTAAGTGAAATTTGACTGTTATTTGACTTTCACTTCTATTGGAGTAACACTTGACTAGTGGTACCTGTACTTTCACTTAAGTAATAAAGGTATTTTGTCCACCTCTGGTTAGTAGTCAATGAAAACTCTCAAAAACAGAGCATGACAATGTATTTATATTAACTTTAAATAAAGGATACTTTGTGCCAACCACCAATCTGACAACTCTGTCTGAGGGGTCTGTGATACGAGACATCTGATTTGGAAGGTCTTCAAAAGAGCTGTGGTCAGTGAAGGAGAACAGGAAAAGTATGGCATCCACCTGTTCCTTGCAAGACTGTAGAAAAATGACACTAATGACAATTTAGCGCACTAAGTCATACAGAACATGTCAAAGACCAGTTCTGAGAACAGTTGTGAGAAAGTGTCACCGGTAGCATGTGGTCGAATCTGCGCATGGCATTCTCCCCACAGTCCCACAGCTGGAAGTGAAAGAACAACACACGGCTGCTCTCTCTCAGTTTTGCAGGCCAAAAAAACACAGATGTCTCCATGCCTGCAGGGGGTTAGAGACCGGAGACTGTGGATTTTTCTGTGGCAGAATTATAAACATGCAGTGCTGGTATCCAGGACAACCTGGTAGGATTTTGAGAGCACTCAAGACATTTACCTGTGGTTTCATAGTGCATGCTTGGAATATGATGGCCAGAAAGCCGCGCAGCCAGAGCGGTCTTCCCCACGCCACTTTTACCTGAGATGAACACTTTGTAACGAACAGTGTCTGCTTTCAAATGTGGGGCCATCACTGGAGCCTCTAAGAGACCTAATAGGATACGTGAAAATATGTTTCAGATTCAGATTTGTGTGCAAAGCAAACCAAACAGTGGACCAAACACCACCAATCACTGAAATGCTGAGCTGACCTCAGGGTACTGTACAATTATGAAATTCTCTAAATCTACTTTGAAATAGGGGACTGATTTGTGATCTGCATTGCTATTCACGTTTCCAATGTAACAAAGACAAACTGTATAATGTGTAAACCTGAGCAGCTTCGGGGAATTAAAAAAAGGCTCGAATGACAATTATAATTCCATTACTACGTCCATCCACATTGCGGACAGTTTGAGGAAGGCCCTTTTCTATTCCAGCATGCCTGTGCCCCAGTGCGAAAAGCCAAGACATGGTTGGATGAGTTTGCTATGGAAGAACCTGCCGTCAACCCCATCCATCACCTTTGGGATGAACTGGAACAGAGATTGTGAGCCAGGCCTTCTCATCCAACATCAATGCCTGACCTCAGACATGATCTGCATAATGAATGGGCACAAATTCCCACAGAAACAAATTCCAAGAAGACTGGAAGCTGTTATAGCAGCAAAGGGTGACCATATTAAAGTATATGTACTAGAATGCAATGTCACTACACCTACAATTTCTTGTAATCCTTGGTGTAATGGTCAGATGTCCCAATACTTGTGCCCATATAGTGTATTTTGCGCCTAAACAAGTTAATCCATGCCTTGTAAAAAATATTGCACTTCAATTTCCTGCTAGTCAGTAAAAGTTATATTAGCGTCTTTATTGGCAGTTAACTGTCTACAGGAGAGCTTTACTATCATTGCTACAATCCTTGCTGTTTTAAATTCGAAGCTAACCAAACGTTTAGTCTTTGTGACACTACTTTAAGTTTTTAAACTATTTTAATGATGATACACACTTAAAACCGTAAGTTAAGGAAAAATATATATGCTTTTCTCAAGCCACTTTGGGTAATCCTGCACTGCTCTCAGATCAGTTCTGCTGGGTCTGTTATCGCAGATGTATCTGTTCGGTCTCCATAGTGATGAGCCGTACCAAATTTCCGTCGGTTCTTCTTTTGCAGTATTTTACTGAAGAACTCTCTGCTTTCTGGGTTTCGGTGCCAGTCCGGTACGATGATCGACCGGGGAGCTACAGCTGCCATCAGGGCCAGCATGATTAAACACGTCGAAAAACAGATTCAGCTCCAGTTCAGCCAGGACTCTTCCACAGCAGCGAGGGTGTGCTGTGTACTGCAGAAGACTTTTCACACAGGACAAAATAAAAGTCCAAGCTGTAAGAAAGAAATATTTTAAGGGTATATTACAGCAACGTGCTGTAAAAAACAGTGCCCACACCGGTGGTGAGCACATTCCAGCCTTCAATGTCTTCAGAAAATGTCACATGATTTCTGATTTTCTCGGTTTTCACGCTTGGTAAATTTATATGTCATTTGAAATATGTTCTGATTTCATTATTTAAGTTGCCAAGAGATGTGGTTAAAATTGTGATAAGGCTAACAGCTTATTGTCCATTCGGGGTTTTAAAATGTAATTATTATTATTATTATTATTATTATTATTATTATTGCCTGTAGTATGTAGGTACATACAGTTCTGCTAGCTTTCCCAGGAGCTAGACTGAAGGCAAAGGAGTGTTCAACGTTGAGTCTTTTGTGTAGAGGTAGGAAAAAAGCTTCTTAGGGGTAGTTTAAAGCATTTGATTTACTAGTAACTAAACATGAAACAACATTTTTAAAGTACACAAGACTTATATGTCTGACAAAGACTGAGATGTAGAGTAATAAGTATATAGCACACAGAAATGATTTTTGGGTTGAGTTTTGTACTACCTTTCCGTCTATGTTGGTTGAGTTCCGTCTATGAGTTCCGTCTATGTTGGTGTACCTATAGCACTTTTCCATAGCCTGCAGCTGCAAATATTCAAATTCAACTTTGGACCTTGAAATGTACATCCAATGACTGTAGGTTGCTTTTTGCATCTTGTCACGGTTTAAAGTGAAGAGTCTGTATTTCACATTTAGCCTCTCTTGTGTAATACAAATCTAAATAATTGGCAACATAATTAGTAAGTGATAATGGAGTCAATCAATGGAGGAACCAACTTGTAAAGAAAAAAACAGCATTTTAGGAGTTTTGTACAAGCAGCAGTCTAACCAAGTTATGTTGAGTTCAGATGCTCATTGAGAGATCGTAGCACGAGGTATATATATATATATATATATTTTTTTTTTCGGTCTTATGTTTGCTTTTAAAATAAAAGAGTTCTAGTTTAGAACTTATATACAATTAGCTAGAATTAGCTGGGGGCAACAGTTGTACTGACAGTTCATGACTCGAACACACTACTGTGAGTTTGTTCCATGTCGAATTTTAATTGGCTATAAAAAAAGAGAAAGAAACCATTAGATATAACTTAGTTATTTAATAAACCTATTTAAACCTAGTTATTGCAAGACTTTATTGTGTGTCTAAAAGTTGCTTTCATTTATTTGAAATTAATGTGGGAAGTTGTTTAAATCAATCAGAGGCAACTAATGTATTTATACAGTTATCTTTATTGAGAGGCCACAGCTCTTGCATATAACAACTGTTGGCTTTGATAAGGCAAACGCAAGAATGAATCCACCAGCTAACTGACACAGAAAAAAACAAAAAGCTTTTGGAGAAGGTGGAACCCACAGGCATGCAGCGATGGCTCAGAATGCAATATACAGCTTCATATATACAAAACAATAGTGAGACCCCCCAAAAATGGCACGTATCTCTTGGCTACTGAAATAAAAAAGAAAAAGAAAAAAAAAGTCTATAAGAGAACATAAAAAACAAGAAAATCAAGAAAGCATTTTTCTTTGTAAAAGTTTAACTGAAAAAAAAATATATTACTTTGTGGTCATTTCTGACATCTAAATAAAAGACGTCTCCAATAAGATATCAAAATGGAGCTAAGAGAATATTGCCTTTCTAGAATACCAATTCAGTTTCGTTTTAAGATGGATGTGAGACAACGCCTTGTTAGTGACGCCTTGTTGCAACATAAGATCCTCAGAAGAGTCACAGAGCCTCAGCACAAAGAAATCAAATGAAACCAAGTTGGTACATTTTTTATGAGTGTGTGCAGACACAGAGGACATTTACAGTTAACAGCTTTTTAACTTAAATACAGAAGTTCATTTTAAGTTTTGAAGCAGTTGGCATCCACTTTAAAAACAGACAAGACAAAGAAAAGGATCCATACACTCATCTTCACGACAATGTACCATTAATGTATGTAAGAGTACGTCAAAGAAGCGCCATATATGTTATCGCATTGGACAGGGAGACACCTAATAATCTCACTCGACATCGTCAAACAAATGGTACTCCATATTGCTTAGGAACACACAGAAAGAAATTCCCAAATAAATCAGTCCAAAAATCTGTTTATTTTTTTTTTTTTCTTAATTCCTTATTATATCATCACACAGCTAAAACTGTCAATCTTGTTCTTATAACTCTTTTAAAGGTTCTTTTTTACTCAGTGTAATTAGTAGATTTTTCTCAACTTTAGCTCTGATTGTGGGCATTTCGAGCTGATGGGGAGGTCCTAGAGTGGCTAACTGGAGTAATCAGAGTTGGTACATGCATCTTCTTTTACCAGGTTAAGTTGGGGTAGGGTGGGGTGGTGTGGGTGGGGCAGGGTCTAGGTGGGTGGGGTGGGACGGGGCACCGCGTGGGCTGGTGCTTTAGTCATCTTCCTCATCTTCTTCATCGCTGTCCTTCATGGTAATGCCCTGCATGCCGCCCTCTCGGACCGAAGCAGTGGCCTCTTCCAGGGTGAGTCGGTTCCGTACCGTGTCGTACATCTTACTGTTCAATGTTGAGTCAAGAACGCCTTGCAGCCTAAAGTCTCGATATTTTTTCTACAAAGTGCAAGAAAAGTCAAACACAACTGAAATACTAGCATAGCATCAAGCATGACTTTTAAGTGTTAGCACTGCTAACATTGTTGTGTACCACTATCCATATACTGGTATATATGATTTATTGCACACACACACACATGCACACTCACACTGCTCTCCATACAGTATGCCACCACAACAATATACCAAGGCCTCAAATTCAGGGAAGAAACGGTTTAGCTCTCAATACATACAGTATGTAACTGTTTTATAGTAGAAAGTGTAACATCCCCCAGTACACAGTACCTTTACAATCCTGATGAGGATTTTGAGTTGGTAGACATGGAGTTGTTGGTCCATTCGGTCAGTGAGCCAGGTCCCCAGCAGATTCATGGTGGCTGTATACCATTGCTGCAATGCACACAAACACATCGTTCTCCAGCAACACACACGCACACACCCACAAACAAACAAACCCATGCAAGAGACCAAAGTGTCTAGACGTACACATAGACATAAATTGTTCATCAATTTGAAAACATACGCATATTTGTAGTCACACTAACTTACGACTGCGCACATACACCCACTCTCAGAAACATACTCAAGTGCATGCACGGACGCACGCGCACACACACGCACACACACATACACAGATACACACACACATACATACCCGAATGCATGCAGAGACAAGCACGTACACACAAAATACACCAAATGCATACCAACAAGGACACAATCACACCCTCACTTAGCACTAGGTTAGTCAGGCCATTTAAAATTAATTTACAGAGGCAGCAATTTGATCATCTGCAAAAAAGTACATAAATCATGCATTAATGAGTTGCATAATTAACAACATAAACACTTGAACTGTATTTTTCTCAACATATATATATATACATATATATACAGCATAGTCTGAGAATTAAAATGAGCAACATTAGATAAGAAGTCTAAAGATTATTTAGGTTTTAATGGTAGGCCTAAATCCAGTAGCAGAATTGATGTGTTTAAAATTTCCATAATTACAGTAACAAATGAAATCCGGGATTAAGATTAAATGCGGCCCAATCATTTGTTTTGGCCATTCTTTTAACAGAACTATGCTGAATGTAATAAATGAAAACCTTGAAATTAAAGCATTTATCCATGCTATTAATCTTTAAATGCAAATATCTTACAAACATCCCCAACTCCAGCAAAACATTTTCAAGTCAAAGCAGCAAACTTTAGTATGATCATAGCCATAAAAGTCGGCAAATCAATACATAAATGTGAGAGTGAGAGGAATCTGGAGGCAAGGAGGGTTTGTACTGTTATCTTAAACCATTTCTGTACTATATTGTATCATCAATACTTAGGAGTATGTATAATGCTTCAAATACAAATCGAATGTCAATGTGTACTGGAAACTGAAATTACAGAATGCCATACATTCTACTTATAGTTCAAAGAGAACAGCACATGTGTTGTGTAATGGATGATGTTGTAATTTTGTAGAGAGAAATAAATAGTAACAGGATTCTGTGGAGTGACTCAGCATATTAGAGCATTTTGAAGTGGGTTTTTTTCCATGAAAGGGTCAGAATTGTCTGTTCAAGCTATGGAGACTTAAAATTACAGCTCAACAATAGTTTGCTGTAGGGAGCCTTCCAGACTAATGCTGCTTTCAAGTGCCTTCTATAAACTCGTATTTTCACACTTGTGTGATGAAATAATGGGCTTCCCAAAGTTATTGTGATCTGAATGTTAGAAATACAGATTTCATAGAAATGTGTTAGAAATCTTGAGTGGCTTTTTCCCCATATCAATCTTGACCTTCGTTTAGTGGTGTTTGACCGGTGTTGGCCATTGCTCATTGCAAAATGAAAACCTGAGTAAAATCCTTAGCTGCTTTAATATCAGGTGAAAAATTTCCAGTGATTAGGCGACCATTTGAACACAGCAGTAGTTGGCAGTTTCGAACAGTGGATAATTGTGTAATCAATGACTTCTTTGACCAGTAATTCACAAATCTACGTTATGATTTGGTCATTTGAAGAAAGATTCGATTTGTGATTTAGACCTGGCCGAGTTGTTTGCTGTTTAGTAATTTGGTTGGTGATTGGCTGATTTGTTTGCTTGCATGTCCACTTCAAACAGTTGATTCATCGGAGCGTGCAGTGCATGCAGAAGGAGCAGGTGAGTGGGTGGGCAGAGAGCTGTGTGTGTGTATGATGTGGGAACTTTAGGAGGTGGGTCATGCTAGTAGATGTACACAGGAAGATTATTTGATTAGAAATCATGCCACTCAACAGAATGTGATCAAACAGCAGGACATCTAGAGATAAGTTCCACTTTGTTATAAAAGGGTGTGGTGGTATTGTCTTGAAGATGAAAAGAATAGAATAGAATAAAATAGAATAGAATAGAGTAGAATAGAATAGAAAGGGATGTAGTTAAATATGAAGAGACGTGACAGAGACAACCAGAAAGTTCAGATGGGGAGACTTGTCTGTAAACATTAGCTGTTTATCAAAAAGCGTGCTTGCTTCCTCTCTGCTTATTTATCAGTGCAGAGTCTCTGTAGTGGGTTCAGTGTAGCTGTTGAACAGTTGTATGAGGATAAAATATATTTTCTTTAAAACCACTTGGAAATAGTGTTAAAAATGTATGTATGAGAACATTTTATCACAAACAAAATATTGCTTAGACACTACTTTGATCATTGCATATGATGAATAATCTTCTGAGTATAATCAGGCAGTCAATATCCCTTAGTGCACATTAGATCTACACTGAATTACACTGTCCTCCACATAGGGTATGCAAGTACGCAGATTACGAAACAGCTTTTATGTATTAAAGACTTAATGTGATTTTCAGTTTGGGAAATGGAAGGCTGTAGGTCCTTTAATGTCTCATAACGACTTAAAGACTGCAAAGTTATATATCTTTGAACAGTTTGTTCCAAAGTTCAAAAACACGTGTGGGCATAGTGACTTAGATGCATCTGTGGCTACTCCAAAGTGTCCTATTATATCAGCTGTGCTTTTCCATGGAGATGAAATAATTGAGATGAAACTGTGGAGATGAAACTGTGTAGCAATGGGTGCACCTTGAAGTAACTAAATTCTCTAATTGGAAAGTGTGTCTGGACACTTTTGGACACAGTGTATTTGAATCTATATAGGTCAAATCTGTACCTTTCGTCATTGTATGTTTATTAAAGGGCCAATATCTCAACAGTTTCCTTGCTTTTTGTGTTTTTCCCAGGGATGTACTGAAAATGTTTGTGGTTTTATTAACCCAAAACAGTCATAATTCATTTTTACATAACTGTTTTCCAGCATTGGTTTATCACTTAGACTTGCTGTTTTTGTTACTGTGCCTTTAAGGCAGTTTTGGCTGTACAGTATTGCGCTTTTTCGAAAAACACTTTGCACTGAAGCACCCTTTAAAATTTAGGCATGAATAAGCAGAGATGGATTGCTAAAGGCTGAAAAGGCAGATAAATGTGAATGCACTACTTTTTGTGGCATCACAAAAAAATGAACTGTTGCATGGACTATATGGACCAAGCAGTGTACAGTATGCTTCGAAACTTTAACAGTCTTTACAAACTACATCAGGCAGTTTATTACTAAAAAAAACAAGGAAAAGTCCAATTTTGATAACATGGCCCCTTTAAAGTAAACATACATTTTGGTTAGAGAAGCTATGTAGGACATACAACCTCTCATTCAAATGTTTGAATGAAATTGAAAAGAATGATTCAATGATGCAATGAACTGCAATCGTACTTTAAAAAGAAAGAGAAATACAAGCATTAGTCATGCATCATCAGTACTTAACACACATTCATACACACAAACAGGAAAAGCAGCAGGTGTAGCACAGTGCATTTCTCTGACACATCAAATTCAAACGCACACAAATGCACACGCACACACGCACACGCACACACACACACACACACACACACACACACACACACACACACACACACACACACA
>JBBPDE010000107.1:14587166-14598336 GCA_037974605.1 Nannopetersius ansorgii | reverse complement strand
ATATATAGCTAGATAGATGGATAGAGTGCTTGTTTATATGTTAGAGGGGACAGAGGTTGATGTCAAATATGGCTTCACCTGGATCCCTTTGATCCTTTAGAGTTTTCTCAACTTGAGAGAAAGAAGAAGGAAGAGAGTGAGAGAGAGAGAAAAGGAAAGAGAAAATGAAAAGAACAGAGAGAAACAAATAGCAATTATTGAGAATCTTTTTCCTGTGGTGGGGTGGTTAAGTTCCAACGACAGTGACAAACGTCACTCCTTGAAATTTCAATCTCGATTGCACTCCGAGGGGATTTTTGGATGTTGGTAAGAAGACAAATCTCTTCAAAAAAATAATCAAAACATCCAGCGACAAACATGGACACAGACCTGGCAGAAAAGAATCACATTGACGAAGCAACATGACACACTTAACAAAGAGACCACAGAGCTGTTCGCCTAACAAAACAGCTAGCGTACTTGTGACCAGAACACATTTGTGACACCTGCTCGAACACACATGACTCATTGTTCCATTGCTCTAGTCCAGTTCTCCTTGCAGCTGAGTCACCTGTTGAAGTGCTCTGGAATCCCCAGTGAAACCAGCTAGCACACTACAGCACAGACACACAGGCAGACAACTGAGAGAGATAAGCGAAAAGCAAAAATGCATTCAACTCATGAGCATGAGCTTCCAACCAAAAAGGACAAGAAGAAGCTGAACAGATGCTTAGTCGTGTTATGTCACAAACAGATGTGGCCATAACTGACACATATTCCTGTCCACTCCATGGATTTCTAATAGGTAGAAAGGACAAAACCCACTGGGTGGCCTAATAAATCATAAGTGATGGTGAAAAACATATTAAGGGTTGATTACTGTACAACCAGTACAAGTATAATGAGGCCTTCCATATGAAAAGAAACCCGATGAAAGATTTTTTATTTATGTGACTATGTTACATAGTTTCATCAGTAGTAGGTAAAAAATGAGCTATCTAGTTTGTGTGCAAGCCTTTAGTAAATATTAGTTTTACTTACTGTGAAGTCACAGCTATGAGGCTACTTCAGAGCACTACTGCTACGAATACTGTCGTTAAACGTTCATGTAACTACATTATGATTATGCATAAAACAGGAATAATGCCCAATCAATTGTGCAAACTATTAATTTACCTGCATGTGGCCGTTCATTTAATTCATTTTAATTCTATGCTCCTTTCATCTTCTCAAAAAAAAAAAAAAGGATTGACGACTTCATGAAAGATGGGGTGAACAGGAGTGAATATAGAGGGTACAGGATGAAAAGGATGAGGAAATTACTCACGGATGGTTAAATCCATCACTTGTGTAGCCAAGGAGTAGACAGGGTGATCATACATTTCCCTCTTTTTTCCTGAAGAAAAAGAGGATTTTGGCATGCAAGAGTTTGGGGTCAGACGTTAAGGGTTAAAGATGGTGAAGGGCATGTCTGGTGGTCACTCGTGCAAACTGTCATTTTTAAGACAATGGCACCGAAATGATCTGAAAAGGGAAGAGGTAGACCATGCCCCTGAAACGGTATTGTATTGTTTGGTTCACCATTTGTGACCCTAGGGTATAACAAATTACAAGGGACAAAATATTAGGAGGGAAAGAGCCAACAGCTTGATGACTAGTTGGGGGTGGGGGTGGGGGTGGTGAGGTGGGGTCAAAAGAAAGGGAAGCCCCCTGTCTTTTTGAAGAGCCCAATTCCAACCAGATCATCATCACATTCCTGTATTATTTCAAACATTGATGGCCTGTAGACAACCCTTTGATGCTTGTCATTTCTCTCCTAGGTCCTTCCATTGAGGTATTTGCTACTGAAATAAGTCCCATTCCCTGTTTTGGATTCACTGTATGTATATAGATACACTATATGGACAAAAGTATTGGGACATTCCTCTCAATCACTGAATTCATGTGGCCCCTTACTCCCAGTGAAGGCCAATTATAATGCTTCGACATACCAAGACACTTTGGGCATCATGTGGACACAGTTCGGGCCTTTTCTATTCTAACGGGACTGTGCCAAAGTGCACGATGCAAGGTCCATAAAGACAAGTTTGGATGAGTTCAGTGTGGAAGAACTTGACTGGTCCCCACACAGCCCTGACCACAACCCTAACCATGAACTGGAATGGAGATTGAAAGCCAGGCCTTCTGGTCCAACATTCCAAATTTTTGTGGAAAGGCCTCCAAGAAAAGCGGAAGCTGTTATAGCTGCAACAAAGGGAAAAACTCCATATTAAAGTCTATGTATTTGAGCGCAATGTCATTACAATTCCTACTGGTTTCCCAATGGTCAGGCATGCCAATACTTTTGTCCATATAGTGTATATGCTGCTCAAACGTTTTCCTAAGCATAACCTAACTTAATCTCTTAGATATAATAGCCCTCTTTAGCACTGCTTTCCTTTCAGAATTTTTCCTAGTATAGGTCTTCACCTTGCTTACCTTAAGCCCCTTCCTCAAGTCTCTTCCCAATTCACTAGTCTTTGACATGGCCTGAAGACCTGAATGGAAGGAAACTCCATAAGGCCAAAGAGAGATCTTGGCAGATTTACTTTAATCCATCCATAGCAAGAATAGATGTAAGAATGGATCTTGGCTTTAGAATTGGGCAGAACTGTATACAGAGAAACAGAAAGGTGCAGGGTAATGGAGGATAGTTTACATATTTATGTCAAGTCCTTGTGTTCCACTTTCCATGTCACCTCAAGTGAATGGAAGGGGTCAGAAGCTCTTCACTCTATGAATTTTAATGCATTTTCACTCACAAGTCTAGAACAAGAGAATGCACACAAAAAGCCTTGATTTAAAAACATTTGACCTCAAGTTAACCAAAACGGACCCTGAAAATATACAAGATGCATAGTGAGTCCTTAAATTGCACTTTATGACAGAAACAGAAAAATAAATGTCAATTAATTAGTCATTCCATACTTTTTGTACACAAACATTTTTCTATTTAATTTATTCAGGAAGACATTTGTTCAAAGAGGATTAAAGTACAAGCTTTAAGCAGGCCGATCATTTAATTGCACCCACTTGGCTACCTTAATTCAGTTACTTCCTGCCCTCAAGTGGATAAAGAAAAACTTCACTGATTAACTCAAAATTAGCTTTGTGCAGACATAGGACCTTTGTCACAAGAACACTAAGAAGTTCCATAAATAAAGCATTTACGATTACATTAAAAGATAAACCTATATAAAAAATCATTCACCCAAACATCCCAACACCCGGAGTGTACAGTTGCTTCCTATGAAAAGCTGAACATTTCACTTCATTTGACACATTCCTCTCTAACAGCTCTTCTGTTAACAAGATCCACAACAATTTGAATTTATAAAGAAAGAGGCAAATAGCTGTTCATGATGCTGTTTCTTTAGCTCATTAGAAAATGGGTGAATAAGAATCTGAAAGTCATAGTGAAAAATGGTAGTCACCTTCCACTCTAGCGTAGTCAGTAATGCGCTGGTAGTTGATCTGAGCTGCCTGCTCCAAGCATTTACGGATCACAGTCTTCACTTCTTCTTGTGGGACTGGAGTCACAATGTCCTTCATAAGAACCTGAGGATCAACAGAAGACCAAACACATTCAGTGTTGCTGCGCATGTGCTTTGGCACTGTCTAACAAAAGATTTCCTCTCTATCCACTTCTTAGGCACACATCCATTCTACCGCTTACAGAAGTGCATCTACAGAAAACAGTGGTTTCTTTACCCTCTCCAGCAGAGACAAAGTGGCTTTCAGTGCTCCTTCAGGGCGACCAAAAGGAAAACAATACCTAGATGGAAAACAAAACAATGAGCAGAGCTGCAGGTGCCACATTTTTTGGACAGAAAGCCAAAATATGAACAACAAAAAACATTAGATGTGTACTAACGAACTTACAATATGTGGGCTAGTAGCACCTACTCACCTAAAGTTTGTGATCTGGTTCTCCAGCAAAACACGCAATCGTTCTTTGATTTCCTCAAAGCGTTCTTTTTCTTCCACTGTTACGGTCCCAAGACCATCAGGTCTATTTTAGAAAGGAAAATATGTTTCCTAATGTTAAGACATCAGTTAACCTTTACTGGTTAGAATAAACAATAACAATATATTCCTATAATCAGAAATAAAAAGACATTTTTTTCAACTCTTTCTCTTAATACTAAGAACGTACACCCAACTCTTGAGATGACCTCACAGTAAATTACATATTTTTTACCAACAATAAATGCAGCCTTGCACTCTGCTAGACCTCTAGGCCTTAATTTACAGGTTTATTCATTTTTAAAAAAGAAGCTGCCCATGCTGGAAGGTCTTCGAATGTAGCAGTTCTGAAAAGAGAAGTGACCCTAAATTCCTCTACAGTGATATGAAAGACTGATCTACAGAAAGCATTTTATTATAGCTATATTCACTCAGAAAAAAATGGTTAAAGTCTCTCAATGCGGTTCATGGAAGAACTTTGATTACAACCTGAAGGCTGTGAAGCTGCAAAGCATTACAATCACACCACATTATCACACTACTAAAAACATGTTTTACTGTTCCTGTCATATTTTTCTTGTTGTGGAATGCTTTGTTTGCGTCAGCTAACCCTAACCCTGAGTTGTAAAAGGAACCTTGGTCTTTCAAGAAAAAAAAAAAGGTTTGACTTTAGGGTCATAAAGATTGAGCCTTTATGCTCCTCTTGGTTAGCAGTGTTTTTTCCTTCAGCTCATCTACTGATACCATTTTGCCTAGTCTCTTCTTAGATGTTTGCAGCTTCTTAGATGTTCATCTGAGTTCTTTTGTGATTTTCTGAATGAGCTGTTATTACCCTCTTGGAAGATATTTGGTAAGGTGGCCTCTTCTGGGAAAATTCACTACTATTCTCTATTTGGACACAATGGCCCACTCACTGTGGTTCATTCACAGTGCCGCGTGTTGCAACTTTTTATACCACTGAAGGTTTCTGGTTTTACTTTCTGTGGAACTTTTTTTATGTCACTGCATAAAGAAACAACAGTGGCTTCATTCAGTCTATATATTTGCAACACAACTATTGCCAGCTTAAATCAGTATTTCTGGTAAGGTAGTTGGTTCGATGATGGAATTTTAGAGTTTAATCCCACACTTTGGATTGAACATGCTTGAATGATACTTCCTCAAGGTGGTAGCAAAGGCACACCCTTGTCAAACACTGGCTATAGAGATGAACAAGGAATGATTATTTAATCATTTTTTGTTAACTGCTCTTTTAATTCTAATCTAATTTAATCTTCACAACACTTAAAGAAGACTTAAAGAACAATAAAAACAAGACAAAGGGTACTTTTTGAAGTGACCAAATCTGAACTAATAGCAATATACATGTATTTTCACTTTCAATTTAGACTAATACAAACATTTAATTTTGAATTGCAGTGCATCAAGACTAGCCATGTGTGTCTTGTTGACCCATTTGTGATGGGGATGCCCGGGAGAAAACACTCAAGAGTTAAAGTCCATTGCTACTGCAAAAGATAGGGGGAGCCTTTCACCCACTATGCCTCTCAAAAGCTCAAAATAAAAATAAATCTGTTCTATTTTGGGAATGGACCCATTTCTCTGTTGTTCATAACTGAGGCTGCTCCTAACACAAGTAATGGTTTAATGATGCACTCAGCTCACAATTCAGTTCAATACAGGATAGAGCATTTTTGAGCCAGTTTTCTCTCTGTTTTCTGTTTTGAAAGAACTTTGAAATGTGAAAAACGATAACTGTATCCATGTTGTTGCACAACCTACTAATGAGACTAGAACCGGAACATATGATATAAATTGTGCTGGCATGGGTTAAAACGAAAAATATTTTTTCTTTTCAATAGCACATTTCCATTCATAATACTGTGTAGTCAAGGTCTAGGCTTAAACCCTGTCTCAGAAATTGGTACTAAGTAAATGATAGTGTTCAACCGAATTAGATGGCCCATTTCCACAGTGCCTATGTTCACATGTTTTGCATCATAATGAAAAGAAAAAAAAAGTTGTGACTAACTTTTTGTTACTCTCTGTTCAAGTAATGCTTATGTTTTTTAGTCATTTTCTTTTTGTTATGGGGTTTTTGCTGATTAAACAAACCAAAAAAACAAATATGGGGTTTCTTCCCTGCATTTAAAGCCCTCTTACCTTTGGCACACCGGGGTTGACTGAGCTTTACAGTTCCTCTTTTTTTTAGACTCCTTTTTCCCTCCCGGCTTAGAGCCACACCCCTGTAACTCAGACCCCCTCTGACTATCAGGAACATATGATGAGGTGAGCAACATTAAAACAATGAGGTTCAGGGAGCAAATCAATGAGGAAAAAGAAGGAAGCCTTTATGGTTTAATGAGCACTGTTGAAATATAGGGGAAGAAATGGATTTAGGTGAGAGAGAACAAATAAAAAGCCAAAATTAATTATGTGAAATGCCACCAAACAAAAAAACATGCATGACATTTAAAGGACAAAAAACAACATAACAGACAAACACTAAAGCAAAAGGTGATTAAAAAAACTTTAACAGCCCTCTGGTGCTTCATTCTTCCACATATTTTTCTTTAAACCCTCCCATAGCCATGTTATAGCAGACCACTGCAGCCTACTACTTTTGCTAAGAAGTGGTATGTGTACCTGTTCCCATGGACATGCGAGGCACAGAAAGCAAAGCTGTAGTGCAGCAGCGTTGGGTCAATCATGTTGCCTGCATCTGCTCTCTCCAGCAGGTCGCCAAGGTAACACAAGTGTCTGTGACATCCCCTCACTCCATTTCGAGCGCAGTACTCATCCAGAACAAAGACTTGCCCTGGGCTAAACCATCCCTGCAAGCAAAACAGTAAAATAATAAAGAAAGTACAGCTAGATGTAGTGCCTGTAAAACAAAGGGGTGCCGACGACTCTTCATGAATGTGTGTCCAGGGGAAAATGGCCTGTGGGACAACGATCAATGAGGAATTCAGTTGGGGTAGTTTATAGTAATTGGGGTTATTAGTACACTTCTCCAAATATGTTGGTAGCTGGTGGCATGAAAGCATTCTGTGAAATACCTATCAGATATCACAGCTTTCATCCTCTCGGGTACTAGACCATGACAGGATGAGGAATTGGAAAGGACATGATGGTATTCAGAATTCAGAAGTACATCTAAAATTTATAAGCACAGGACCAGAATTTAGTTTAGGTGCTATTTCTTCTCTTTTTGGACGTCATTTGGTAAAAAGTAAAATGATAAATGAGTGGAGTGCCAGCAAAATAATCCAGGTGCTGCTGACCCATGAGAGAAGAATGAAATTAAATCAAAAAGCAATTAGGAACTAACTGTGAAAAGTTGAAAAGTGGAACTGGGCAAAACGTTGCTTTACTTAGAAGTTTGCTTAAAGTATTAGCATCTGAGAATAGGTGCAAATCCATCAAAATAATATTTGAGCAAATGTAACTGAAGGCAAATCACAAAATACGAAAGCGAGGTTAAAACAGATATTAAGTGGGTCTTGTGATAAAAGTACTAGTGTCTTATGACCAAGTGTGTCTCACTTACCAAGCATGCAAAGTTATCATTGAGCCTGTGGTCCAGTGTGAGCCTCTGCACCATCTCGAACAGCGAGGCGTGGTCAAAGCTACAGGGGTTAGCCGAGATAAACTCATCCATGCCGTGCTTCTGTGCCCTGTCAGCATCTAATCCATTCAATCACGCAAGACGTAGGGAAAGGGGGGTGGCGTAAGGAAGAGGAAGTTAGTGAAACAGCCTGCCAAAAGATCCCCCTTCAACAAAAGATTAGCATCTTGTTCAACTACTCTATGGCAACTCAAAGACTTTCAGCTTTCACATTGTCAACTTGCAGCAAAAGTCAAGCAGAGTTCAATCGGACCTAGCAATATGGAACTGGGCGATGCTCAAGTTCAACTCATCAACCCACATTCAAACTGGATGGACATGCATGGACTGATTAGGGTGCAGTTTCTCCAAACGTTCACTAGGTTTTGTTCGTGAAGATCTGTAATTATAGCTCAAGGGAATGTAGGTAGAGGTGGAATTCTTAATGATGAATTGTAATGCTTTTTACATTCACATGAATTCAATAGATTCTGCCATTCGCAACTGATTTATGTCACTCACTTAGAGAGAAATGATGGATTGTGTGCTTGTAAAAATGGAAATGTCTGAAAAAGTTACTAGTTTAATGTTTTTTGCTTTAGTTAAAATACGCTAAAAAAATAATGTATGGTCACTTTGTTTTGATGAAGGAGTAAGGGGACAAAAATTATTGGCACTGCATTAAAAAAACATTTTCAACAGATTTTTAGAAACACCAAACCACTTCCTCAGCATATTTGGATTTTTTGCATACATGATATGGTCTTCATTGTCTGATTATCCTCTTGCTGTATAAGTGTTAGACTATTAGACTATTTTTAACATAAGATTGATCATTTATTTCTATTTGGGGGGAAAAAGGAAAATGTTTGTTAAGCCTACCATAAAATAAGTACTTAGCATTATCGCCCTATCTGACTGCTAAGGAATGCCTTAGTTGAACGGAATGATACAAACTAGTGTAGTGATGACTGTGTAATTATGAGAGACAATATACAGAGAAAAATGTGTGTAGAGTCTTCAAGCTTAATAGAGTGAGTGGCAGCTCATCATGATTTTTTGACACATAAACAGGTAGAAATGGTTATGAATGTGGCTGGAAGTGGTGACTGGACAATATAACAAGTTTTTACACAGGGAGAGGACAGAAAATAATTTTGCAGCTATTTTGTTAGCATTTAAATGCGTGTAGCTATCCTTTTAATTTAGGTTTTGAGGTCCATCACAGGCACCAAAATATTTATTTGCCAAATAAGAGGGCAGAGAACACAGAGCAAATATGGCGAAAAAGGAATAAAAAGCAAAAATTCATGTATGGGTAAAACCACAGAAGGAATAAAAAAGCAAGATATAACCAAAAAAATTAATAAATGTTAAAAATTGTAGTGTTTGGCAATATGTTGCACTGAAAATAAAGTATTAACATGGGCTGAGCATAAAAATTGCTAAGAGAAAGTGGGTTACAAAAATAACTGTTAAGAGTGTATGAGTTAAAGAAGGAGATGTGGACAACAGCAACAAAAAAAGATGCAGAGAAAATAAGGGACAAGATAAGCAGGCTTGAGAGAGGGGAATAATATTAGGGCTGAGGAGGTGCACGTCAACTGGGTCTTAAAGTAACTACTTTTCTCAAACAACCAAGAAATCCTCAAACTCAAACATAAAAGAGTGATTATGGCGAGGCCACACACTGACATACTTAGATTCTATTATTAAAAACTATCAGAGCAGGGGGATTGAATTTTTCATTAATTTGCTTTATAATTTTCATTGAACATGAGTGTATGTAAATGCTCCATGATTATCTACGATCACATGCTGGAAGACAGTGAGTAAACCACTATGCTTTCCAATGTCATGCAAAAAAAACAATTGTTGATACATTTTCCACTTAAGGCTAACTATTTGCATTCCTTATTTTCCAGTAGCATTTGCAAGTTGACAATACTTGAGAAATTATCAGTGTGTTCACAACATTTGCTGAGCACACTAGCAAGCAAGCCACCGAGGTAGTACGCTAACAGGTTAGCATTACAGTTCTAGTGCAAGTACATGGGTTTAGCATGAAGCCAACAGAGGCTAAAAGTGGGTCATTCATTCTCTGGGAAAATGGGGAATAACAAAACAAAAAAAGAAGAAAAAAAAAACAATCCTGCCCTTTTGCCACCACCTAAATGGACAACGTGACCACTTGAGTGCTCACCTACTCAAGCAATAAATGGGCAATCAAAACAGGAATTCAAAATGACTCTCTCGCTGCTATAAAGGTGCTATGCTGGGCCAAGCGGCTATCAAAAATATTACAAAACTAGGAGTATTTCATTGTAAAAAAAGGATGGCAATACCTAGTCTGTGGCATTGGCATTCTAAATACTCCACTTACATATTTGCCAACTCTTATGAACCAAAACTAAAGGCAACAAAAGTGGCTAAAGGCTAAAAGCAACTGAACCCTCAAGAGTAAAGTAATTCAGATGCAGCTGGTTTAATCAGAGTTAATCAGTCAAGACTTGAACCAGTCAAACAGTCATTAAATACATAATTTGTTAAATGCCACTCAAAATTCAATAGTGAAACCATTATAATCATTATGGATCCTGGCTTTTGTTCCATAACAATTTTGATGTTATGGACAATTTGGCAGATTTTGATAGTTCTAATGCATATTTTGTCAGGTCACTCATTTTTTCCAAGCCTTGGATACAAGCATTTCCTCTTACTTGGATGTTGTGAGCTCATGCAGCTGGAAGCATTTAAGCACTGAATTCATCTTTTATCTTTACTCTGAGGGGTCTCCTCACACCAATGTTATTATGTGCTGTAGAGAAGGCAATTATGCAAATAAATCAATCATAATAACTGAGCTTTATGATACTGAGAGACGAATTAAAATTTCATGCATCCTAAACTGGCAAGAATAATGGAAGTTTATATTGTAGACCTACAACCAATAAATTAAAAATAAATAAAAGAGTCTACTTTGGTCTAAGGCATGAAAAGCGAGAATCGAGAGAAAAGGAAAGAGGAAGAGGGAACAGAGAAAGTGTAAAAAAGCACGTTGCATTTGTCAGATAATGGTTTTAGGATTATCTGACTGGTGCTAGCTAACAGGGAAGCACTTACCCTTAAGTCCAGCTAGAAGACAGCAGGGTAAGAAGGGACAAACCAGAATAACATAAAGACTAGCAACAAGGCTGAAGGAAAAAAGCAGACACGAAAACCCTGACCCCACTATAGCTGCACGACTAAAGAAGGGTACAAGCAAAGCATGAAGGAAGAAAAACACAACATAAAAACAACAACCTGTACCAACATGATAGTGCAGTCTGAGCTGGCGTGGGACAATGTCAGAGAGAGACAGAGAGACAGACAAAAAGAGAAAGACAGAGCGGGAGTGGGAGTGAAAGAGAGAGAGAAAGTTACAAAGAGATGGAGAGAAAGGTAAAGAGAGTAAAAGACAAAGGGGAGAGAAGTAGAGAGAGAAAGAGAGAGGGAGAGAGAGAGAGAGCGAGAGAGAGAGAGAGAGAGAGAGAGAGAGATGGGAAGAAAGGCAAAGACTGGTGTATTTTGTTCCTTGTA
>JBBPDE010000107.1:14513792-14523870 GCA_037974605.1 Nannopetersius ansorgii | reverse complement strand
TTGGTGACAGATCTGTCATGCCTCAGAGGAAGTGTGTGTAGACTTCCACCCACACCCATAACACTATACTGAGATACAAAGTGACAGTTGAAAGGGCTGAGGGCTAAATTTAGCGAGGATACCTAAATTGGGGTAAACTAGACCTACATAAGGCCTTGTTTAGTCAGGCAGGCCAAATTTTATATTTTTCCAAGAACATCTGATTGAATCTGTCTATATTTGTAGGTGTTTTCAAATCTGATACAGCTCTGATTTTCAATAGCTAGATAGACAGGATTTCATGTGTTTGACATCAAAGGATGCAACACAGAAAGGCAGTGCTACATCACACATTAGAGCTAACACAAATGTAGGTGTATTATTCAGGCTACAACATTTCTTTATTGTCACTCTTTGAGCACAATAAGATGTCATTTGGAAAATGACATTATACTATATTATATACACTTTTAGCGTGGGGTGGCTGCATAAAACTCATTAGTTTCATCTACCCATATATCATACTCTGTAGGCTGTAGGATCACAGGATGATCATTCTGAAGATATATCAGTTATGTGTTGTAAAGTAACAATACACAACACAATAAATGAAACTGATTTGTAAAATGTTGCCCTCCCCTCCTTTTTCACACATGTGCTTTTACTGAGGCATCCAATGTGGCTATGCAAGCAAATTAGATACACTCTGACCAAACAAATTTGATTTGGCCGCTTGTAACTTGAAATCTGAACACTCAAGACTAAAAATCTGATTTAAGAAACAAATCTAATTTGCGCTGCAGTGTGAACAAAGTCTAAATGACTAACATTCACTAAACTAATATTTGGCTTAAATTAAATTAAATGAATCTTTCCAGCCATCCAACCAATACAATCATCGTATTGTAGAGCATTCAAAAAGGGGAAGAACCTCTGCCATGTGCAGCGAATACGGTGTTGCTTTTGGCAATACAGGCCTGAATTTGATTTGTGCAGACATGTCTCTCTGTTAAAGGCCTGGAAGTAGTTTAGGCTGCACAAAAGTGCACTTCAATCGATAATGGGTTTTAAGGGTCAATAAGAATAGCTTGTAATGTCATTCTTTGGCCTCTACAAAGTACATTAGACCACATTCCAGAATTGCCTCTAATTTAGAAGGCTATTTATAATTTGGCCTATTGCTAATCCTGGTTTCTCTGTTTTGGATAACACAGCACATTTGCTACATTCTGCATTAGAACTTAATGTCCAAATGTATCCAGATGTTTGGAGAATTCAGCTACTGGTGCTCCTATAGGTATTCACATGCATAGAGTTCAGCAAACAGCATTTAATATACAGTTGGAGTTTGCAATTCATACCTGATCATCCTACAGCCATTTCTGACCTGAGTAATACTTTTGTTGCTTAATTTAATCAAACCTCAATACAATATTACAAAATGTACAGCCTTCAAAAAATAGCAGAGGCTTCTATTGCAGGAAAGGAGGGACAAACTCTCCCTGTTAATACACTAAATTTCTGATATAATGGTGTCCACGAACATTTGGACATAGTTTGTACTTTAAACATACACCTAAAAAGCAAGCAAATGATTAAAATAAATGTCCTCTTTTGGTTAAAACTGAGTAATGTATGGAGAACACACTCTTCATCTTCTATTCAAGAAACTACTCCTCTGTCAGTATTGTTATATTTTAACACATTCAATCTGAGGCATGATAAATGATGCTGAATTTTGCATTAAGAGATATCCTAAGTAAGTGATGCATAAATATGAATGATGAATAATTGTGGAAAACCACAAAGCGGGGCATGGTCACCTTCTCAGCAGTATTAGCAGTCTGTATCTAATATGTGTCTCTAGGAAAGGCAATGTTTATACAGTTGAGTTGATCTTTTGTTGAATCTCTATGAAAATGAGTCAACAAATTCTGTACAGAAAACCAACTTCGGTTTAGTACAAAAATTGATTTTTTGATCCTCTGTTGATCCTCTGTTGTCAATAGTTAAATAACCTTGCAAAATGCAAAAATTGTCCACTAATGTTATAAACGTTATTTTTTGTCAAAAAATTGCTTTGTATTATCATATTCCCTTACAACCTGGAATTTAAAATAACTTTTTTTTGGGGGGGGGGGCGGGTCGGTTTGGGTATCTTTTAATTTACTACATAGCAACCACTTTGCAGATGCAAATGTATTTTTTTTTGTGAAACAACCAAGAAATAAGAAAAAATTGAGTGTGCATAACTATTCACCCCCTCCCAGAATCAATACTTTGTACAGGCACTTCTTGTGGTGATCACAGCGGCAAGTCTCTTCGCATACATCTCCATAAGCTTGGCACATCGAGACACTGGCATTTTTGACCATTCTTCATGGCAAAACTGCTCCAGCTCCTTCAAGTTGGATGGCTGCCGCTTGTGTGCAGCAATCTTTAAATCATGCCAGAGATTCTCATTTGGATTGAGGTGTTTATCTGTTTTTCTTTAAATCACAGGAGTGTTGCTTTAGCAGTGTGTTTAGGCAGGTTGCCCTTCTGGAAGGTTACCCTTCTGGAAGGTGAACCTCCGTCCTAGTCTCAAATCTCTGGAAGACTCAAACGGATTTCACTCAAGAATTTCTCTATATTTTGCACCATCCATCTTTCCTACAGTTCTGACCAGTTTTCCAGTCCCTGTCGATGAAAAGCATTCCCACTACATGGTGCTGTCCCTATGCTTCATTGCGTGGATGGTTTTCTCAGCATGATGAGAGGTGTTAGAAGAAGAAAAAGCTTCTTTATTTGTCACATTCATAGTCATACAAGTACAACACACAGTGATATTTTTCTCTGTATTTAACCCATTCACCAAGTGAAGAAGGTATGTGGGGATGGTACCTTTGTTTAAGGGTACCTCAGCGGCGACACTAGTGGTTGGTATTCAAACACCAACCCTCTGATTGCAAGACCAACACCTTAACCACTAAGCCATCCAGCTGCCAGGCATAGGGCTATGCCAGGTATAGTGTTGCACCTTCGTTCACATGTTTGGACAGATACTCCAATCTCTGCCGTAGAGCCACCCGGCTCCTTCAGGGTTATCTTTGGCCTCTTGGTTGCTGCTCTGATTATTGCCACCTTTCCTGGTCTGCGAGTTTTGGTGGGCAACCCTCTCTTGTCAGGTTTGCTGTGGTGCCATAATCTTTCCATTTTCTAATAATGGATTTAATGGTGCTCCTTGGGATGTTCAGGGTTTGTGATTGTTTTTATAACCCAACCCTGATCTATATTTCTCACAACTTTGTCTCTGACCTGTGCAGAGAGTTCCTTGGTCTTAATGTTGTTGCTCTTACTCTGGGGGCTATCCGAACAAGTGTATATATACTGAGATCATTCGAGACTTAAATTGCTCACAATAATTAAGTTGCTTTTGAAGGTAGTGGTTCAGTGCAAAGGGATGAAAACATATCCATCACTTAAAACCAAATTGAAAATCCATTTAAATTCCAGGTTGTAAGGTAACAAAATAGAGAGCATGCCAAGGGGGTGAATACTTTTGCAAAGCACTGTACACAGAACCCGTTTTGGTAAGTGTGAAGCCAAAGAACATGCAATATTTAAATCATGCATGGGCAGATCTTTCATGAATATAAAGTGAGTCCAGTATTACATGTTATACAGTGTGCTGAGATTTCTCCTATGCTGTTCCTCCAGACTCCAGCAGGTGCACTTTAACGCTCCTCTCTGTGAGGGTAAGAGACATGAGACGCTTTTCCTCGAGGGAGATTACTCTTCTTCAGTCCAGTTCTTCGTTGCTGTGTCTGTTCTCGCTTTCTTGTACTCCCTCCTGGCTACAGTGGTCTACATCTTCTACCAGAATAAGTACAGAGAAAAGAACAGAGGCCCTGTAGTGGTGAGTGATTTTCAGACCAACACAGACCAAGCCGGGGACAATTTCCATGGTCTCATTTGCATATTAATATCTGGCTGCTACTAACCTTAACTGATCTGTGACAGCTAGTACTTTTTAAAGAACCAAAAGTACATTTTAAGACATATGTGCTTCTTCTACAGGATTGTCTGGTAACAGTGGTTTTCTCTGGCCTGTGGCTTGTGAGCTCAATAGCCTGGGCTAAAACTCTCTCTGGAGTAAAAACAGCTACAGCTGTTGGTCAGATACAGCTGTTAATGTCCGCCTGCCGAGACCTGGAGAACCTGTGTGAGACACTACAGGAGCCTACCTGGACCAATCTTAATATGTCAGTGGTAAGTTGCTTTTTAGTGAGACTCTAGTGTGCATGATCAGCAAAATTTACAAACTCTGTGAACAAACCTGTTACTACAAGGAACTCCATATGCCGACATCTGAGAAGACCTTTACACTAAACACAAACAGCTGTTGCTGTGAAAAAGTTCCCCTGAACCACACATTGCAACCATTTTTAATATGGTGTGCAGGGCATACAGTCTATTTATGGAAATAATTTGTTTTTAGTTTTATTGTTTCTGGGATGTCATGAAAACCAACATACTTACAGACCCCCACATCTTCAGTCTACAGCAGTTTGGAATTAACGTTTTTAAAACCAATTATCCTGAAGAATAATTAATACCTTAATTCTAATGTGTCAGATTTCAAATAATTTGTAAACAAACCTAAAAGGTTTTAACCAACAAAAGAAAGACAGAAAACAAAATATTAAAAGTATCTGTAATGATGTACAGAACTATAATGATTCTGAAATGACTGAGAAAATTGTACAGAACCAAGAATGAGGTTGTATTCAAAATAACATTTAGAGTGTATTATATTTCATGGCCCATGACTTACCAAATATTGTAAATAGATAATTATGTGATATAATTTATTATTTATTAACTTCTCTGTAATAACTTGAAATATTGAATTAAACATTATAAAGAGTTTTCAGTGTCTTGCTTATCAATTTTCAGTTTACACTTTATTATTAATCTATTTCAATATGTATTATTTCTTACTCCATCTAAGTAATCTAATAATATCACAAATGACTCTGAAAATCCATAGGATTTATTGTAGGGAATAAAGAGAGAAAATAGAAATAGAAAATGTCAAAACATGTTAAGCCTTTTTTAAAACATAAAACATCATAATTGGATTTCAAGAGAAGTTTCAAAATATGGGCCAAGGAGTCTCCAAACTCAGCAGGAATTCACCCACCAGGGAAGCATCTTCCCATATTTGGATTGCTGTGCCATACTTGGATTGCTGTGGAGAATAAAACCTGCATCACTGACTTCATGTTGCAGCCAGCTCCATACAGCATAATTTCCTTAAATCATCTTTTTATTAAAATTATGTCTACAATTTTAAACAGCCATGCATCATTTTTCTAAAGCTTATTTTGTTTCACGGGGAAAACAGACAGAAAAGCAAAGAGCAGATCTTTGAGGGTGGTGGACATTACCAATGTTAATGACCTAAATATTGGCATGTACACGGTCAGTGTCCGCTTTTGGTTTTCATTATTGAAATAAAGGATGGAAAAGGAAACCTGCAGCTGCGCCTCCTTCACTAGGCTTAATGTAACAAATCTATTTCTCTAAATGATTCCTTTTTGGAATGATTCCCCCAAATGAGTCACTTTTCCACTACACTATTAAAAGTAAAGGTCTTCAAAGTGATGCCATAGACACACCACTTTTTGTTCCCTTAAGAATTAAATGAATGTGTAGTTAGAGAGTCCTATCCTTCGTTAATAAAAATATCATATACCAATTAATGTATTTTTCCCCATAGCTCTAAACCAAAAATCATTTCACAAGGTAGATCAATCATAACTTAATTGTCCTTGCTTGCTTCCAGGCCTTCGGCTTCTTGAACTTCTGCCTGTGGGCTGGGAACATTTGGTTTGCCTACAAAGAAACCGGCTTGCACAAGTCCGGTCAGCGCTACCCCTCCAGGACCGCCTCTGAGAAACGGAGCAATAGTTTCAGGCAGTATAGTCAAAGCAGCTTCGACCAGTCTGGAGCAGGCTTTGGACAGAGGCTCTACAGCCAGCCGAGTTTTGACCTGTCGAGTGGAAGCTTCAACCTGCCGCAGACCAACCTGGGACAACCAATGCTTTACAGACAGATGGGGAGCCCCACCTCCAGAGGACCTCTGATATTTGTCAATGAGAGTCAGTGAGACAACAGAATACAGGGTTATCATGCTGTACAGTATTCAGATAAAGAAAAGAGTTTAAAAAAGGGAGAGGATAAAGAGAAAATAAATGTTATTGTGAGAAGTGTAAGGAATTTAAAAAGGCAGAAATTTAATGAACCTAGACTGGTGGCACTATCAGTGGCTACATGAATTCATTTTATTGTCAATTGCAATAATTTTCAGCATTGAGTGTGGTTGGTTATCTTTCTCTAGTTCTGTCAAGTGTTTTTATATTTTTCAGGGGATTAATTAGGGATTAATTAGGTTTAAATATAGTGCTCATAGCATTATTGCTTTCAAAACCTTGTATCTTCACAAAAGACTTTTTGGTAGAGAAATTAAAAATGTGAAACTAAACAATTTGTCAACAGCATTTGGATTTTAATAAAAAAAATTAAATTGTGAGAAGACCTGGAAAATTACATAAATGAAGATCCATAATTTGGTTCCAGTTGCAACAATATTTAACCCTGTACCCTGTGTATCTTAATTGGTATCTAAAATTTCTATTACATAAGAAGACTTTATCTGCATATTTATTTATGTACTACAAATACAGTTAAGTTCTCAAGTGTATAAGCCTAAGTCCAGTGAACATTGACTATTGTTTGTAATAACTGCCTGATGTATATCTTTATTAACTTTGTAGCTTTTTGTCAAACTAATGAATGTGAGAATTGAATTTGAAAAACACACTTTGTCCAAGTTCACAACCTGAAACCCTGCAGACACAGTAAGAAACAACTAGATTTAGGCTAAAACTTCATATGTGACAAAGAGAACTGATCACAGTGTGCTTCTCTTAAAGCTTCTGTAATAAAATGCTTGTTTGTTGGACCTTCTTGCAGTATTACTGTGCCAAAAACCGCCGCCTGGGTTTAGAAGGTGTCTGGAGATGTTTGATTGGGAGGACTGTACTATTAGTTTATTCACAGTGTTCAGTGCAGTGCATGACGTGTAGTGATGTATGAAGTCTTGAGTCAACACAAGTGATGCAATCTGTTGTAAGCTGTAGAGCTGAACATTGAACACTGTAAGATGGCCTTGTTGTTTGTAAAGGGAATAAAAGTTTAAAATGCTGTCAAGTGGCATTGATTATTGTTATGTGTGGGGTGGCATCAGCAAGCATATTTCATGCTTTTTTGATTTCATGCTTTTTTTATTTTTCGCTGCAGCCTTTTAATGTTGAAATATTCATTTCAGTCCTAAGCTTACAGTTATTGAAAACAGTTATACACAATTTATAATTAAAAGAAGGAAACTAATGTTCCTATCAAGCAAGTCAATGGGCACCCAAATATCCTGAATTCTTTTCTGTGAATATACATCCCCATAATGTCTTTCAGCCTGCTTAAACAGTATCCAAGACACAATAATAATGTTCCATCAATTGTTATTTTACAGCTGCAGAACATGTTCTTTGTGTTCTTCTGTTTATGACCAATATTACAATTGTGTAGTCTCTTTGTAAAAGGTACCCACTTGAAGAAACCAGCTTTTCTCGTGTTCAGGACAAAGGGATAGAGAAGACACCCTTTTTCCTCATTAAGCCCTGTTAATGAGGGGGTATTAGGCTGCAATTAGAATCTCTAGCTTTGTCAGAGTCCTGTCCTCTCCTCATGCTCAAAGGCTCTGCTTTCCATTCTGTGACCCACTGCAGCGCAGCTAACTGCCTGCAGGTGCCCAGCCTCTGAAATTGCAGTTTAGGTGGCTATGGGTCTATAGCTGGTGCCATTTAGCTTATAACAGGAAATGAAAGGCTACTACTTAAAACTGTCCACAGCTGTTCGTAGGGCTCAATTACAACTCGTAGAGCATGAGAACATGTATGTTTGTGTAAAAGATCAAGAGGGAAAGAGAGAGAGAGAGAGAGAGAGAGAGAGAGAGAGAGAGAGTGAGAGAAAGAGAGAGAGACGGAGAGGGAGGGAGAGAGAGAAAAAGAGAGTGAAGGAAAGGGAGGAGAAAGAAGGTTTAAGAAAGAGGTGGGTGGAGCCTGCAGGGCAATAATTACAGTGTTCTTGTATAATAAGTACTGTTCTCCTGACTTGATCTTCATAGAAGCAGCAATTTATAAAAAAGAAAAAGAAAATAACATCAACCAGTTACTATTACATACAGGATTAGTACTGCACATCATCATCTTTGTAAAGGGGATTTATGGTGAATGAACAGGAAAAAATCATTAAATGTATGCAGGAGACAGAGTGTATCACTCAATGTGACAGCATTTTCAGAAGGTAGAACTACCAATTCTCATTGTGATTTTGAGAAGTAGTACTTCTTTTATTCAGCTACTGTGAATTAAACGTTAAAGCTAATCCCAGACTCAGCTTAACAGATGATAAGACTCCATAGTGCTAGTTATTAGCTGGTACAAATGTAGGTGAGAGGGGGTTAGATTGACCCTCGCTTCACCTCTCTGTCAGTCTTTCATATTCTTCCTGTTCGTCCATCTGTCCCTCCTGGCCATTTGACAGGTTCCTGGTCAGACCCTCATGAATCACAACATTAAGGCTTTCAGCTTGTCTAGGTCTCACGTTCTGATGGTTAGACTCCACCTCTCTTGACTGTAGACTTCAGGGTGGAAAATCTCAGTAATGTAATGTAATGTACAATAATGTAATGTAATAATGTTATTTTGTACTATGTACAATAGCCTATTAAAACCCATATCAACGTGGGTTAAAAGTCAATGGTACTCTATTTAATCTTTGTGTGAAATTATTATATTTGTGTGAAATTATTAGACTATTTTAGACAACGTTACATCATTGAGACTGGCAGCACTGGGCCATTTTCTTAAGGTTAGAGTACACAGAGGGATCTTAGACCACTTCCTCCATGTAGAACAGTTTAATTCCCAAGATATGAATCTTCAGTTGTGGACTGTTCACTTCACCTGATATTATTCAAATTCACTATGCTATTGATGATGACACCAGACCCTAGACCACTAGCAGTAAAACATCCCCCAAATCATCAGTGATCCAGCACCATATTTGTATCAGGAGCTTTTACTTTGTAGCCACTTTTTTCACTCTTACGAATAAACTCTATTAGAAAAACCCAATTTCCCACATAGTTTTTTAGGAACATTGAAGTTATGCCTTGTGTTTCTTGAAATTCTGGATATGTCTGTAGTATGATAGTAGATAGTATGATAGTAGGGTTTTTCATCAATAGATTAATTAACACGAGATTTCCAGCACAAGATGCTCATCTTTCCTATTAATTAATTAATTAATTAATTCATTCATTCATTCAATAGAGTTTCTAATGACAGCAGGCTTTGGCATGACTGAATTCTTCCACATATGCTAATATGAACAAAGATCAAAGTCTCTCTCTGTCTCCTACTGGGCAAAACCCTAAATCAGGCCATTCTCCTCATTCTCCAAGCAAATCCTCTTAGTGGCCATTTCCTGTTTCTACACTGGGGTTAAACGTACAAATGTGCATGTTGATGATATTTGGGTGGACATGTTGAGGTATTTGTGAACTTTAATGCTTTAAACCAAACAGATTTTCTTATTTTTCAGTGGTGTCTAGTCTGCGCAGGAGAAGCAAGCCGTTTTATCCATCTGCTGCCCTCTGTTGTTTGCACATGCATTTTTATCCCACATAGAAAGCAAGTCACTGATTACTGAGCACGTACTTGTCTTGCCGTGTGCAGACATACACTGCTCTGTGCAGTGATATGTAGTTCAATAAAGTCATAAAACATTCCATTTGCACTCAAATGTATTTATTTGCCTACTGTTATTTTTTTTTGTGGGTTTTTTTTGTTGCTTGGTTCTTGCTTTTTTACATACAAAATATATACAGCACAATCAAGCCACCATACACGTGGGATTTTTCATGCAAAAAAAGGGAAAAGTCTGCTTTTACTTTGCCAGATAGATCAAGCTAACACACCATATACTTTCT
>JBBPDE010000107.1:14467752-14485349 GCA_037974605.1 Nannopetersius ansorgii | reverse complement strand
GCTTCAGCTCCCTCCATAGGTTTTCTATTGGATTAAGGTCCGGAGACTGACTAGGCCACTCCATGACCTTAATGTGCATCCTTGGACAGCTCTTTGGTCTTTCCCATGTTGGAGAGTTTGGAGTCTGCTTGATTGATTGATTCTGTGGTCAGGTGTCTTTTATACAGGTGACTAGTTAAGACAGGTGTCTTCCCACTCTGTGGGAGCCAGAACTCTTAATGGTTGGTAGGGGTTCAAATACTTATTTCACTGAATGAAATGCAGTTTCTATCTTTTATTTAAAGTTATTTTTTCAGTTGCCATCTGAACATCTGCAGTGAGTCGCAAAAGACAGATTGTGTTATGCTGTGTTTGGAACCAGATTGGAAAAACATATAGAGATTAGAGATATATCAGTGAGAAAAAACTAAAGTTGCATTCTTATAGTAGTTTCTATTATTTAAGGTTTGTAGTTCTTTAAAGGTCTTGTGTCAGTGGCCATTTTTTGTAAGTATTGGTGTAACACTTTCAGGGACAGATCTTAGAAAGGTGGGTGGTTTGGGGAAGGGAGAGCAGAATCTAGGTCAAGCTGGTAGAGAGAGGAGGATAATTTGGATAGCATAAAGAAGAGGGAGCCAAGGACTGATATCTGAAGCAACCCTCTTCTAACTGGGGCAGTTATTGTAGGATGTCTGAGAAGGTGTTACCTGGGAAAAAGATTTTTGGAACAGGGAAATATGAAATGACCATTTTCTCATATGTGAACAGCATGACATTCCTCCTCTGCTTTTAACCCATTCCCCAAGTGAAATATAGCATATTGCTCACCTAACCTTTAGTAACTTTTATCAAGATCTAGCAGCACTGGAAGTGGCTGATGTAAGCAGTTGTTTAAGTTTATTCATATAATGCCCTAAAGAGAATTTTGGCCTTACACCTGGGACCAGTTCTAATTTTACAGAGAATAAACTATGCATAGATGACCAATAAAGAGGTCAATTTGAAGTTGAAGTTTATTATTATCATATGTACAAAGTACAGTGTACATAGCACAAATGCTTACTTGAATACCCTCTTTGCAGACAGAACATAAAGACATAAGAGACATAAAAGATATAAAAGACATAGCAGTGCAGCAATAAAAACTAATCACAGGCTAAAGCAAA
Source organism: Nannopetersius ansorgii (assembly GCA_037974605.1). Classification (NCBI taxonomy): domain Eukaryota; kingdom Metazoa; phylum Chordata; class Actinopteri; order Characiformes; family Alestidae; genus Nannopetersius; species Nannopetersius ansorgii. Next base: position 14,484,204 of record JBBPDE010000107.1, on the reverse strand, counting down.
CACCGTTTAGCTGCAAGTTGCATACATGTAAAGTGTCAGTGCGGTGTCAAGTGTTGTGTGCTACAGTATTTCACATAGAATGAGGAACAGATTTATTGCACAGAGAGAGAGACACACAGATGCTGTGTGTGGAATAGTCTGATAGCAATTGTGAATCGTGCTGTGAATTGTCCTGAGTCTCCTGCCAGATGGCAAGAATGTAAAAAGTGGCAATGCAGGGGGACTGGGGTTCTTCATGATGTGCTTAGGAGACAGCATGTGTTGTGAATTTCCATTATTGCAGGCAGTGCTGTGCCTGATCCTCTAGGCCATTTTCACCACCCTCTACAGTCTTGAGCAGTGCAGCCGCCACACGAAGACGCAACACTCCAAAGCACACCTGTAGAAACTAGTGAGTACATGGGATGATGAGCCGCATCCTGACACCTAAAATCCAATACCATCTCCTTAGTTTTGCTGACGTTGAGAGAGAGATTGTTCTACCGACATCACTCTGCCAAGGGGCTCACCTCCTCTCTGTAGACCTCTCTGTAGGCCGTCTCGACTTGATAATAGTGCTGGGGCTGTGTCTGGACACACAGTCATGTGTGAACAAGGAGTACAGCATTGTGCTCAGAACGCTTCCCTGTGGCGTACCAGCGTTAAGGATCATTGTGGTGGAGGTGTTTTTGCCGATCTTCACATGCGGTCTGTTTTTAAGAAAGTCCAGAACTCAGTTGCTGAGTCCCTGACCCAGCAGCTTCAGAGTCAGCTTGGAGGGGCTAACTGTGTTAAATGTGGAGCTGAAATCCACAAACAACAGTCTGGCATAGCAGTTCTTATTGTCCAGGTGAGCCGGAGTGGTGTGAATGGTGTGAGAGATGGCGTCTTCAGTGGATCTATTGTGACGGTATGCATATCGCAGGGGATGCAGAGTGGTCGGTATGTGTCCCATTACCAGCCTCTCAAAGCTTGGAGGTGGGGTTGACTTCCTCACTGCCTCGTTACATATTTATATCTATACTTCCTTATATTGCTGTATATAGGAAACTGGGTTAGAGCACACATGTGTACTAAAGTCATTGGTGAAGCAATCAGACTCCATAGCCTTGTAAGCAAAATGTGACATGAAAAAACAAACGGTTTGACTTCCATATCACATGACAAATGATAGTCCTCTTTCAGTTTTAGTATGTACAATTGTATAAATAGCCGTAGTCAACAAAATTTATAGCTGCCCTCTAATAAGCAGAAGTAGGTCAAGTGTTTTTTTGTTTTGTTTTGTTTTATTTTTCTCTGGATGATAAACAAACCCATTGGTTTTGTTTCTGGGTCGACCTGAGGAGGACGGGTTCCCCTTTTGAGTCTTGGTTCCTCCCGAGTTTTCTCCTTCCAGCTGAGGGAGTTTTTCCTCGACTTTGGCTTACTCACTGGCGGCTCGGATCTGGACTATGTAAAGCTGCTTTGTGACAACCTGGTTGTAAATAGCGCTATATAAATAAAATTTAATCGAACTGAATTATAGTCAGAGTTCCGAACATCTCATGCACATGCTTTAAAAGCAGGGATCGAACCGGCCAATCAATGGCGGTATGCAAACGAGTATGCAAATTTAGACCGAACCCGCCCGCCTTATTCATCTGTGTAGTGTCATTAGGACCCGCCCCCTCATGTCACAAAAGCCCTTAAATATGAACGTGCGTGTACCACCCGGCTTCAGTTTGTTTGTGGATAGCACATGTACAATACGGAATAGAAAGAGAACTTTGTTCGCAATATAAAAAGAAGAAAGAAACCTAACTTCGTCGCGGTTTTTATTCTTGGGGAAAGTTCAAGAGTGTCTTCTTAAACTTCTGAACGACGCCTTCCTGCACCGGGTAGGCTGCACTCTTATTTCTTGCTTTCTTCAGTCACAAACCTGTCCTTTTCCTTTTACTCCGGCTGAGGCTGTTGGAGGAGTAGAGGTGCCAGTGGGGAACAGAAGGGGTTGGTGCTTTGGGGGGGACCCCCTTGGCCTCGTTACTCCCGCTTTTTTCTCCTGTGCTGGGAGGAGAACACACAAACCAGTGTTTTGAAGGCTGTCTGTGCTGCTGAATGTAGGCCAAAGGGCACAGGGAAGGCTCTGCTGCTGCTACAGTTCAACCCTGTAGCCCGTAACCACTCTGTTCAGGCTGCGTGCGCACCGAGGCTCTTCTGCCTGTGATAAGCGTGATTGAGCCCATTCATTCATTCGGAAGGGAGTTGTTTCAATCTTAGATTCCACTTGTGAGAACGAGAGAGCGTTTGAATTAGTGTTATCATGAAGACATTGTGACGTAATTGCGACGAAGGCCGTGCCCTAATGCCGCGCAGCTTTGTTTTGTTTTAAATTAAGTTTATCTGTTTGTTTATCTGAATGAACTTGAACTAAGAATGAGTCAGACTTGGCCACCAGTTATATTTTTTTGGCTACAAATGTGATGCAGTGTTTTTAAAGTGTTTTAAATTGTGTTAAAGTGTTAACAATTCAACTCAAAATTTTATTTACCCGTGAGCTCCGCTTATGTCAATGTGATTTACAAAATACAAAAACGTTATTATAATAAAATCACGAAAGACTTATGTTTAAAGTTACAAACATTGATCAGAATATTCATACAGCATCCAAAGGTTTTTAATGTATGCCTTTTAATGTAAGCTGTGTATGACATGTTTAAAACGAGGAGACTTAAAAAAATGAGACCTTTTCTTTCTTCTTAGAAGTGGAAACGCCCATAGGTGTTACATATAGGTTTAGCTTGACCAGTGTTATGTAATTATGTGATACATAGTCCACAGCAGGTCTCTGCCTGCTCTGTGTGCTTTTGTAAAATGTATTACTCGTCGTTGTGGCCCCGTTCTGTAGGCATTGAACCATTGTTATTGTTGTCATTAGAAAGTGTTCCGCTCGGATTTGCATATGTAATTTCACCAGAATATATGAGGACAAACACTGCTTATCAAATGCCTTCAGGGATTAGTTTGCTATGACAAGTTTCCATTTGTGCAAAGTTAGTACCTGCGCAGAAACAGGTGAACAAACACGTGGACTAATGGCAAATCACAGTAGCCGCTAAAGACAAATGTGTATGTAACCACATGATGAACATTTGTGGCCTCAATTTAGTCAACTATTACTCGATACCAGTTTAATTGAATCATACTGTAAAGCTGACTGTACAGTAGTGATAAATTGTTCTCTTAACAGTGTTCAGTACCACCCTGTTATCTCACATTTCTCTGCATCTGCCATTAATCGTCCTATTTATTGGCCCTTTATTAAAACAGCTCGAGTTGGCAGCACTGGAACTTCAATTAGCTTAAACTTAAATTAGCAGCACTTTCTGATCTTAAGGTTCCACATCCTGCAAGCGAACTGTGGAATTTGGACACTTTGATATGGTTGCCAAGCAATGTGGGCTACTGACCGGATCCTTTACATAAAACAGCATTTACTGCAAGTCCTCTAGACTAGTGTCAAAGGCATTTTCTTCTGGAACCTAGTTTAAGTCAAACAGGTTGAGGAATGCTTTTTGTAATGCTGTACAAAGGTACTTGGCAAGAGTGTCAACTACCTATAGGTCACCCCGGCGACTAACTACGTCTCTAATTCTACTGCTTACTAAAAAAAAACTGCTTACCTTCTTTTTTCTTCTCTTGACTTTTCTATGGCTTATGTTGTTCCAGTATTGTTTAGCAGGTGTTGGCTATTTATTATTTGACAGATGTTGTATAGGTGCACCCAGTTTGCAGTATTTCGGTTAAATAGTTGGCATAGATTTAAGCTGTTTCCAGATTTAAGGAACCGGGACTACTCGAGTACTGATGTACGTCACTCTGGATAAAAGTGTGTGGATAAATGTATAGGGATTTGTGGTTCATTCACAGTTTAACTACTAGCACAGGCTGAATTCAAGCAGACTGAACCGGAGTTTATATTACCATAGGGATTTATTCAACACTCATTTGTTTAAGCTTCAAGCAACTGAAATGCCTAACTTCAAATTGGAGTCATATGATCAACCTTTCATTTTCATATCTGAGAAACTTATCTCTGAGGCAATGCAATCAGTGAAGTTTCAGTTTTAAAGTTTATTTGTGCTCCTGTGTAGCTTTGTAACATTTTTTCCTCATTACAGTGTTATGGCAAAGCATTCTGATCCAGAGGTGCCGTTTAAACTGGCTTACCCAGAGTCAGCAAAAGTTAAAACGGAGCACAACACCCAGGAGAGGGGCCAGTGGTCGAGTAAAGTGGAGTTTCTCCTGGCAGTTGCCGGACAAATTATTGGTCTAGGAAATGTGTGGAGGTTCCCCTACCTGTGCTACAAGAATGGAGGAGGTGAGCAGACCAGTGAATGGGTTCTTTTTACCTTTATGACATTTAGATCATAAGAAACTCAAACAAGTGATGAAAATATGGTGTACGATGCTGAGGGTATAGGAGTTTCTATAATACATAAAACAGTGTAAACTTAAACTGAATCATTAGTTCAACACTTTAAGGGGACATATGCAAAACTCACCTTAGTAATAAAAGGTCTATGGGCTATACACAACATGTTCACTCTCACATAGAGATCTCACCAGCTTTATTTTACCCAGTTTCAGGCCCTTTCAAAAGGGAGCCCGCTGAGCCCGTCCAAAGAGCAAAGAACTTCACCAACGTGTTTTTGTTTGTTTATAGTTCATAGACCTATTATAACTAGTTTTTTTTAAAGTTTTTTTTTAAATATTTCCCATTTAATCTCTTCCAATGGTCTCCTTTTTGCCAAAATATTATTACACTTTCAGTTAATACTTTTATTAAGAAATAAATTAATCTTTAAATGCACCCATACTGACCATCATACATCAAGCATCTTGTTTGAGTAACAGATGAGTTTAAAGGTCACATTTTTTTTTTAGTTTAGTAATAGAAACTGAAGCACTGTGTTGCTGGTGACCGTGTACCCCAGAAATACCTGGGCCACAAATGGGACTAAAATTGTCTTTGTCCTTCAGGCGTGTTTTTCATTCCATATGTGGTCTTCCTGTTTGCCTGTGGCATTCCACTGTTCCTCCTGGAGACATCATTGGGGCAGTACACCAGTCAGGGCAGCATCACCTGCTGGAGAAAAATCTGCCCTCTGTTTGAAGGTGAGAATTTGACATTTTGTTTTATTTTAATGGATAATTTGAATTATACATTAACTTGACACATGTAGTTAATTGTTATATTGTATTAAGCATGTATAGTATGTATGTCCTTATCAAATGAGGGTTTTTTTTCATTCTTGCACACAAAATAATAAGATTGGGATTAAGTTTCACAAACAAGATGTTGTTCAGGGCACACAAATGAAATGGCTGGCTTCTTAAGACTGACTTTGGCATTGTTGTGCCCAGTACATTGTGTCAACTTTGGTTTGATGTCAAATGAGCAGTGATTGTGCTTCTACCTAGTGCCCTCAGTAGTACATGTCATTGCCATTGATGTACTAATTTGACACTTTTAAGATATGTCCAGTTAAGCAAGACATTGCACATGCAGTGCTCATGCTCCTCTTGTAATTAACCTCATGCATTATAATAGGCTATAGCCTAGTGAACCCATAATCTTATACCACATTTTGAATTTCACATCACTCACTTTTTATTGGCTTACTAAAATAAGCCATGGATTTAGATGTTTTGTGTGCATGTGTGCGTGCGTGTGTGCGTGTGTGTGTGTAGGTCTGTTTGTGAATTGAACTATGTGTTGCCTTTTGATTTTTGATTAAATCATTAATAAAGACTGAACACAACTTCTGGTGGTTCTTGTATGGTAAGAGATGTTCAGCTTCTTTTAAATGTAATTAATAAATGAATAATATTTTTATCCCTCAGGAATTGGCTATGGAAGTCAGGTGGTTGTGTTATACTCCAGCATCTACTACATCATCATCCTGGCCTGGGCATTTTTCTATCTCTTTTCCTCCTTTAATTCTCAGCTGCCATGGGCAAGCTGTGGGAACACTTGGAATACAGGTATTTTATAATGTATCTTTTATAAAGTATCTGATACTTTTTCACATTTGCACAGTATTCTATAATTACTTTTAAAATAAGATACAAATATATATTCAATAGTTTCTCAAAAAGAGAGAAACTTGAAACTAATATGAAATGATGTGAACTGTGTTTGCATGTCATTTGTTTAGGTACTGAGTATCTGTACCTAAACAAATGATGTGAACTGTGTTTGCATGTCATTTGTTTAGGTACAGATACTCAGAAGTCTTTTCTCTTCACAGAATCCTGCTTTGAGTTTGACAGGTTTGCCAGCTTTAACAACTTGAGTGTACCACAGAATGCGTCGTCCCCAGTTAAAGAATTCTGGGAGTAAGTTGTCTTTATGATAAAGTTGCAGTAAACTGATTACATGTGCCAAACTGAGCATTTTAATCAAAAATATATATTTTTTGCAGGAGAAGAGTGTTACAGATTACTGGGAATGCGTTTGAGCTGGGCAGTATGAGGTGGGAGCTGGTTCTGTGTCTCCTGCTGGCCTGGGTCATCTGCTACTTCTGTGTGTGGAAGGGAGTGAAGTCTACAGGCAAGGTGAGAGCAGTGTATACTTTCTTCTTCCCCACATAGTTGATTAGCTACAATCTGTTTGGTGTCTGGAGCTTGCTTCTTTAGTGATGCATTGGAGCTATGAAACAAATTAGAATCATGCCTTAATCTGCATCAAGTTGTCAAGTAATCTTAAACATTGTCACGGGTCGGTCGGCGGCCGTTAGAAGCCGCTGCTTTTCAGATTCTGTTTTCTGATCTTGTTTTGGGTCTTTTATTTTGACTGCCTGTTCTGTTCTGCTTGTGTCACGTGTTTCTGAGTTTACCACCTGTCTTGTGTTTTGTGCTTTGATTTGGTTCAGTATTTAAGTTCTGTTTCGTGTACCACTCCTTATCAGTCCATCGCCTCTTTTCGCCTCATTTAGGCCTCTTTTTCCCTGCCCTAGTCCTGTTTTCACGTTCTCGTTCACATTTGTTTCCTAGTGGCCATCGAGACAGTTTTCTGTTCTTGTTTGCTAATAAAAGTTGTATCAGCATGGATCCCTGGTCTCAGTCCTGTTCCATGCCCCGAGGAAGTTCATGGTCGAGGACTAGCCCCCTCGACCCTGACAAACATACTCATGTGGTTTTGGATATTGCCAGCTACTGGTCATTACCTTAGCTCCGTAGCTTTGATGGTCTCTTTTTGTTTGTTTCAGGTGGTTTATTTCACTGCTACCTTCCCTTATGTAATGCTGTTGGTGCTCCTAGTGCGTGGACTCACGCTGCCTGGAGCCATCGATGGCATTGTATTCTACCTCTATCCAGATCCTACACGCCTCATAGACCCACAGGTAAAAATCTTTACAAATTCACTCTGGACAAATGATGAATGCAAAAGCTAAAACTAAGATTTTACTTACTTTTATGCAGCAGGGAAGAGTATTTATTTTGCTGATGTTAAATTCTGCCTTAAGATTCTTTTTGAATTTCAAACACTTGACTCATCACTGATCACTGTTAAATGACTAGTTGGCCTCAGCTTCCTGTTTAAAGGAAAATGTGATCAGGTACAGTACTGTGCAAAAGTCTTTGGAAACCTGTCCAAATTGTTTGAAGTCATTTATATCAGCAGTGGGCTTCTTTCTGCCAGCAAAACAACGTATATTGGAATAAATGCAAACAAACAAGCAAAAAAGTAAAAAAGAAAGCAGTCAGTATTTTCTGAGCTGGTTAGAAGACCACAGGTTTGGATCCAGGTTTCTGCTCAGAGCCTCCAGTCATTGGGTGAACACACCTAATTTAATCAACTGCAGTAAAAAGAGGTATTTGATGCTGCAAGTAAAACTGGGCCACACATAAAACCAACATTTACTGTTTTAATGTTGTTTGTATTTGATGTAATGTTGGTGTTAACACTAACTAACACTACTGGCCAGCAGTAAACAGCTTTTAAGCATCATTTTCTCAGGTGCCTAAGACTTTTGCCCAGTACTGTATGTTTGTTTATAGAGTTATTGGTCAGCGTCCACCATTTGGGAGTTCTTTATTTGTAATTATGCTAACTATAAAATGCCCTAATAAATACCCTAAAAGTATGGTGATATGCCTTTTTTTAAAGATTTGATTGTGAAAGGCTGCTTTTACTTGGAGTGTCCCATCCTTTTAGAATCACATACAAGCCACTTTAATCATTACTCATTAATCTTGAACTTGAGTGTTATTACTCTGGTTAAACAGAGGTTGAATAAATAAAAACATGGTGACATGTCTAAGAACTGTGATAACACTGCACAATTGTGCTGTCCAGAGAGAACCATACCGTTTTTCCTACACCATTTGAACTAGCAGCCTTTAGACTGTGTGGTACATTCATGGTGAAATCAGTAGAACTACTGCATGTAAACTCAAAATAGCAACTGTATGTTTTTCCTTCTCCTGTATATTTGCCATTATGGAGAGGCTTGCTTATTTCTGGACAATAACATGCACTGTCTGTCATTTCTAGCTGTTAATATTTCATGAAAAGAGCATTGTTGTTCTGTGGTAAGACTGGGGTGTGGACACCTTTGTACAGAGTTGAAAGTGTTCCAGCTAGGGTTTAACATTCACTTTCAGTTTTCTACTGTTTTCTCAATCAGTTTGTCAGAGAGTTGTATAGATTCTTTCTTTCTCTCTTGTCATGTAGGTGTGGATGGATGCTGGAACACAGATTTTTTACTCCTACGCTATCTGCATTGGGTGCCTTACTGCTCTGGGAAGCTACAACAAGTACAACAACAACTGCTACAAGTGAGCAAGCTAAGCACTTACTTGATATTTTGCTCTCCATGCTAACAAAAAAACAGTTTTTAATGTGAATATGCAGCTTTGATGATTAATGGTCGGTATGTCGGGTCTCTGTTTCGCAGAGATTGTGTGTATTTGTGCCTGTTAAACAGTGGGACCAGCTTTGTGGCAGGCTTTGCCATCTTCTCCGTACTGGGCTTCATGGCTTATGAGCAAGGAACGGACATCTCAACAGTGGCTGAATCAGGTAACTGAATCAACTCTACTAAGCCAGTGGTCACCCTCCTCCTGAAGATGTACTTTCCTGCTGTGTTTACTTCCAATTGAACATGTTTTCCAAAAACTAATGCAGCTCATCCTGCCCGAGCAGGTGCATCCGATTGTGGTTAGATGTAGACAGTGCAGGGAGGCAGAGATCCAGGAAAACTGCTTTAAGCCAATCAGTCCATATATCCTCAAAGTTTAAAATGTGAAACAGTACATTATCCATGAACACTTCTATGTGTTCTTACAGGTCCAGGGTTAGCTTTCATTGCGTACCCCAGAGCAGTTGCAATGATGCCTGTTCCCCAACTGTGGGCCATTTGTTTCTTCCTCATGATCATTTTGCTGGGATTGGACAGTGAGGTAAGTGCAACAATTCTTTATTTTTGTTTTTTGATTCTTTAACTTTGACACCTACTAGTGGTGAAAAGAGTAATCTCTCAAATGAGGTTTTCATTACTCATTTTTGTTCTTTTTCAGTTTGTGGGTTTGGAGGCACTGATGACGGCCATAACTGACATGTACCCATCCTTCTTCCTCCGGGGTCATCGGCGCAAATTCTTCCTGTTCTTCATCTGCAGTGTGTGCTTCTTCATCGGTCTTGTGATGGTGACCGAGGTAACTCTACTTACCCCTACTGCATCACCCTGAGATTGTACTATAGATCACTGTCTAACATGTGAATCTCCAACTACTAATAAACACTGCTCATGAAAAACAAAAAAACATGATTGTTTACAAAGAGCAAACATTTAAAACTAGAGAGCAAAATACATGTTATTGTCTGACAGGAAACTGATATTGTAAAATCAATTTCAGTCAATCACAATGCATTGATACTAGGTTAACATGAAGGAGGATGAGCAGAAAGGCATTCTGGCTGTAACACATGCTACAGGCACCTTAATCTACCTTTTTTAAAAACACTTTCAGGTTCAGCTTCCTAGAAGCATTCCTTACATGGGTCAGACGTTCTCAAAAAGACATTATATTTGCCAAAACCTCCTCTTTCTGTTTTGTCCTGCAGGGTGGCTTGTATATCTTCCAGTTGTTTGATTATTACGCCTGCAGTGGGATGACTCTTCTACTATTTGCCATTCTACAGTCAATGTGTATAGGCTGGGTATATGGTGAGTACCCCACAAAAACTTTTTAAAACAGTAGCATCATTCTTGTGGATGGGGTGGGTGTACAGAAGGTCAAATAGATTCAGTTTGTTAAGGGTAGGAGCACAGAGCACTACCTAATTAATGGTTGTGGTGGTTATGTAATATGGGTTGTCTTCATATCTCCATTGCACGATTGCTGTATAGTTTGGCCACATAGATGTTCTCTCCATTTCTCATAGGTGCCGATCGTCTGTATGATAATATTTCAGACATGATTGGCTATCGGCCATTGCCTTTAGCCAAATACTGTTGGAAGTACATCACTCCTGTAGTCTGCACAGTGAGTATATATGTAATTGACTATAACCATCCCATTTGTTTGCTTAATCAAACCCATAGAATCAGCACATCTGAACTGAGCATTAATCTTTCTTTTATAGGCTACATTCATCTTCTCTTTGGTCAAATTCACTCCTCTAAAGTTTAACAACACAGTTGAATACCCCTGGTGGGGCTACGCTATTGGTTGGTGGTTCACACTCTCTTCAACCTTATTGGTTCCTCTTTGGATGATCTATTCTCTTTTAAGGTCCAATGGCTCACTGAGACAGGTAATGCCAATTTACACATGGCTTTCTTTTTAGGAACAAGTATCCTATAAAGAAAAACAACATTAATTACTTTGTATGAAAATACAAATCTATATAGCATTAAATAAATCCGTTATAATGTGTTGTAATGTCTCTTTTTACCTTCTTTAGAGATTGCATGCTCTCTGCACACCAGCAAGTGACCTTCCCTTGACATCGAAACAGGTGGAGATGTTCTAAATCTAGTAGCTGTAGAGGCGGAATTGCTCTGAACAACAGCAAGGACATTCTTGAAGCACAAAGGACTCAAGTTATGTCAATCACTGATACCCCTAAAAGAACATTTACTTAGACCTTTGGACTTAGTTTCAGCTGTCAGTGCTGTGGTGGTACATACCTTCATGAAATCAAGTGTAATGGTTATAAAAGTGGTGCTCCTCTGAGTGTTAAGTGACTTTAAAGCTTACCGCGGAAAAACCATCGCAAGCTGCTGGATGCTGTTCTAAAAGCAGCAAATATAATGAAAAAAATGCTGTGATGCTAAATGAAGGGCTATCAGCGCCTCTCCAGGGCATGCAGATACCACATGACAAGAATCGGACCCTTTTTCACTACTGGAGTTACACAATTGCATGTCCAGTCTCTTGTCATATCTAAAGTGAACTACTGCAACTCTCTACTGGCTGGACTCAAGACTTCAGTTGATTCAGAATACACACCATGCCTCTACTTCGGAACCTTCACTGGCACCCTGTTGATGCTTGCATGAAGTTCAAGACCTCGACACAGTTGCCTTCAAGGCCAAGAGCGGACTGGCACCTACATACTTATCAGCACTGATCAAGCAGCGCGTCTCTTCTCGTCTTCCTATGGCTTCAAGCACCACTCGTCTTGAGCCACTGCTGCTCAATAGACGAGGAAGACGCCCATCAAGACTTCAGTCTTAGCCCCCATTGGTGGAATACACTCCCTCTTGCAGTGAGATCTGCGGAGTCCCTCGCTGTCTTCAAGCATCGTCTGAAGACCCACCTCTTCAAGGAGCACCCTGGTAGCGAACCAGTCCTCATGTCTAATATGTCTTTTCCTATATATTTTTTTAAAAAATGACCACCTTAGCTGTGTATTAACATCTGCCTTTTTTCTTTCTTACATGGTTTGTTAAGCAGTAACTTGGTTAAAAGCAGATGTTGATTTAAGTATAGCTTTACAAGGGTGAAGAACAGATCTGGACTAATTAAGCACAGATGTACTTCACTCTAAATGCTGTAAATGTACAATTCATGAATGGTACACTCCTAACTTTTACTGTGCAACAGGTGCATGTACACTGTGACTTTTGTTGCCAATCGAAACCCAGCAAAAAGGTTTCACAGAGCAAAAACATCAGGACATAGAGTGATATGATTTTGGCTTTAGAAGGGCATTCAAACAGCTAATGTTAATATTAAACTCAAGATGGTTAAAAAAGAGAAGGATGTGGGTTGTGTGTAGCATTCATATTCAGAGTTCTTCTGCCCACATCACAGCTTAAGCTTAAGGTCAGTGTTGTCTGTACCTTTTGAACTCGTTCATTTTTGAAATGCAAAAAGTGTACTTAAGGTGCAGAGGCCTTTCTCACGGAAGTAGTGGCACCTTGTCATGGATGTTTTGTTCTGTAAGACTGATTCAGCAGCCATCAGTGTTTTTTATCTGTTGAACTCACTGTATATTTTTACAATTTGAATAGATTTTTACAGTTAAGAAAATATAACCTAAAACAAATAAAGAGGAGGACCAGTACCATTGTAGGATGGACAGACGATGATACAGTAAATGTGTCCAATGCTGGACCTAATGCCAGTAGTGCTGGCGCGAGAGACTCGTGGCTGAAGGCACAGCGGTGTTGACCTACTTGGCTTCTGTACGTCAGATACTTGACAGATGAGCAGTCGTGGTGGAGACTGAAAGTGCCTTATGGCTCAGTGAATCCAACTCCCCACATTCACACACTTTCCAACATTTTTTTTTTCATTATAAAGTGATTGGAAAGAATTTGTGTACTTCCATCTAAAGTTGGTCTTATTGGTGCTTGCTAGTCTTTAGGCATTATTTTTAGTGAAAGATCTTAGGATGCAGAAATTGTACTGTTACAATATTCACTCCATGGATTACGGTGTTCAAACAACTAGTGTCACATTGTTGCTTTTTATACCAGTTAGGAAAAAAATCCATATCATGTGTCATACAAGTAATACATTTATAAAACTTAATTTCATGGACTGATAATACTTTTTCAGTGTTAGTGAAGGTACTCTCTAGCAGATTCACAAAACAATCAAGTAGGAAGTGTTAGTATTTGAAGAATCTGCCTAAAATGATTTACTGAAAGAAGTGGTACAATGTACAGAATGAATCTGAGGTCTGTCTTGTCTTGAGCTGTAAGGCAGGGGGTGTCAAACTCAGATCCTGGAGGCTAAGAGGATGCACAGATTAGTTTGTTTCCTCTTCAAACACTCTTCAGCACATGGAAGATTTATCATGTGTTTAAGACGGTATATTACTAAACTGTGCAGCACTGTGGACCACCATCAGGTTTTGATGCTGAGACTCTTGATCTGTGATTTTTGTAATGAAATATTTTGTAATTTTACAGACTTACATAAAAATCATATTGCCTGGAAAACTCATTAAAAAACATTGCCAATAATTTCGTTTTCTCCCCTCTCCCAACTTATTTCTTCCGGTATCTTCCTCCAATGATGAAAATTCTGCCCTCTGTTGACCAAATACTGTTTTTTTTCTACAAATTAACATCACAAAAGTGCACAAAAATCTAACTGAATTTATCTGTTAATTGTGATTGTTCAAGGAATTGGTGTGATCTTTGCAGATGAGACTAGAAATGCATATTTATGCAGAGGACTTTTCTCCATATATGGTTAAAACTGGATGTTAGATGGTTAAAATGGTCATACATTGATTCATTGGTTCAACAATGGAAACAAGACAAATAAGACGTTCATTCATTTTTTTCTTTTTGTAGTTATTTATAGGCCTGCCTTTTAATGCATCAAAATTGTAAACACACAGACATTTGATAACAAACCAATGCAAAATAATGTCTGTTATTTAAAACAAGACTACTGTATTTTGATAATTTAGACTGTCTGAAATGGGAAGAGATTTAAGCATAAAAAGCACAATGTGAGTGTTTTGGAAATCAAGATCAGCCAAAGTTCGTTTCCCAAAAGCTCCACACTGTAACAATCACTGGTTATATGGTACGCTACACTGTTCAAAGTGGTCTTCGGTGCAAAAAATTCAGGAAACGATCCTGGATGGAAGGAACTATTATGAAACAGACATCATAAACTAGCAAATTTTCAAATATGTGGCCTAATGGCCCCCAGCATAAATGCTTCAAACAGTTCAGATAGCAAAATATATAGACACTGGATTAAAGAGAACACATCCTGCTTATCAGACTTAGATTGTTGTTCCTTTAAATAATGTTCCCAAGTCTAGGACACACCCAGTATCCCCTACAGAAGCATGCAAGAGTCTCTTTAAATAAAGGTAAGTACGTTTCTAAGAAAATGTGCGTATTTTGTGTGGACCTGGGCCTTACACCCCAAAAATTTCCATTTGGGGATTTCAGGCACAGCCCACCTCTTCGGACACTTCTCCATCTATTAGGATGCATGTAGGAAAGTCGCAGCCTTACAGTCAACCGTAGTTGCCAGTCTGTGTTTCCAAAGGGAAGCTTGCACTTTGTGTTCAACAGGTTATCAGACAAAGAGTGGGTAGCGATTCTTTAGGGTCCAGCTACTCATTGTGGCACTATAAAGGCCACTGCACACTAACAAAAACCCTCTACACAACATGTGGTGCAAAACTAATATTGAAACCTTTCTGAGTCACTACATCCTACCACATTATTATCCTATACAGACAATACAGTACTAGATTGCATTTAATTTCGGTGACATCATTGAGCTATTTTGTTATGTAATACTGTACATCAGAATGCCTTTGCTGACTTGATGTGTATGCGATGTGAGGTTGTGGGTGATAGATGCCAGTGGTCATTGTGGATCGAGTGTGTTTGGTTTCTCGGTAGGAATGGCATTTAGAATTAGAGCCTCTTCAGTGTCCTTCGCATTATATTCGAATCGTCTCCTTTAGGTCCTGAGGGAGGACACTCACGTTATGAGGTTAGAGGCGAAGGTGTGCAAGGTCCATGCCCGTCCGCACTGCCCCCGCCACACAGGGTGCATGAACTGCACCCCAATACAGGCACTGCCTGGTGGGCTGTGGGCCTTTAGGAGCCGTCCTGACTCCGTCGAGGCTTCTTCACAGCCTTATTGTTCTGATCTACCATGCCACTCTCCTCTTTCGTCCTTTTTAATCTCCCAGCCTGCAGGAACACAACCAAAACAGCATATTTTGAATCCTCAAAACACTACAACTCATAAATATTCATAATCCACTTGTCTCAGTGGATTCTTGTACATTTTCAATATAGTGTGATAATTAACAACCCACTTCTTGTTGTTTTAGCATTTTCTCAAGTCATAAGAGAACAGCACACACTGCTGTTCAAAAGTTGGAAATCACTTGACATACTTTTTGTCATTTTGCATGCAGTAATATAAGAAAATATTAAAGGCACTAGGATATTTTCTAGATTTCTTTAAATCTATGTCCTATTTTTCAGAGTCCTATTTTTCAAATACGAAGTGTTCTGGACATCATTTTTATTATGATACTGTCTTCTTTTTCTTGTAAAAAATTCCAAAAAGACCTGCATGAATGGTATATTTGAAGTCAGTAACAGTTACTTATGTGCATCTAAAGTGCAGATAAATTGATTTTCTCTTGTGGAAAACACTGCATCTCAGCTCTTGAGTGTAAAAATAGTGTAAAATGTAAGTTTTAAAAAATACAGCTGAATGGTGTTAGGTAAATCCAGTGCCTTTGTTAAAAGCAGCTCAAAGTGTCGTCTCTAATCAAGATAGACAGCACAAGAATACACTGCGTCTCTCACACATCTGCATGAGAATATACAGCTGTACGAGTTCATGACAAATCCTGCAGGTTCTCTGGTACCTTGGCATCATGTTCCGCGAACCTCTGGAACATGTTAGCGTAAATTTTCTTGTCGCGTTCGTGGTGCTCGCGTATTTTGCGCTGGCACACAGAGATCCGGGTGCGGGCGGCTCGGTTGGAGGGGTTGACCTGCAGAACTTGCCGGAAGTCCATGAGGGCTAGGCTGAATTCATTTTTCAGCAGCCGAGCCTCCCCCCGTCGGTACAGAGCCTTCTCATTCTCAGAGTCCAGCTCCATCACCTAGAGCAGAAAACACTTCAGTCCCACACTGTTCCTGTTTCTGTTGTAGGTAGGGTTTTAGCTGTGTGAATGCAGTGCGTCTTATCAATTAAATGGCATAAATTGTTGCAATAAAACGTTTTGCAATGCAGTTTAGTAGTCGCTTTGTGTTTTGCATGTTTGGTACACTAGAGGGCGCTGTGCACCGTTTACACAGCAGACCCCTTTTACACAACAGACCATAGAAACTTACTTACAAGAGGGGTCGCTGAAATTTTGTCTAACGTGTGTGTGTTTGCAGGGGCATAGCAGCCAATTTAAAAGTGGGGGGGACAGTATGGTGATGTGACCCAAGGGTGTTCATACAGTATAATAAATTCTAA
>JBBPDE010000107.1:14396929-14425133 GCA_037974605.1 Nannopetersius ansorgii | reverse complement strand
CACACACACACACACACACACACACACACACACACACACACACACACACACACACACACACACACACATTCCCAGACTCTCATAGAGTGTCAAATCGCAGTCCTGGACCTAGAGTCCGCTTGATTTTGGTCATTCCTCTTCTTCAGGAAAGTGCCTGTCTGTCCACGATGAGCTCACACGGGCAGGAAAGTACCAAGGAAGAGAAGGTGGGTCGATTAAAATGAAAGATCTTTGTCATTTAGATTCAGTTGTTAAGAAAAATATTTATATATTAGGGGACAAATGTTTGTTTTACCTTTTTTGCTCTTTTACTTTTCTTACATTTCTCTTCTGAACACAAGCCAGCTGCTTAATCTCATGCTGCCTAACAAAGACGTTTTAGGATTATTACATTGCAGGAGTTTTTAATTCCATCAACCGGTTAATAAGGTCGCAGGGAGAACAATTCACATGTTCTTACTTTGTAGGCCATGAATTGCACACAGTCTTCAGTATAAAAAAGTCATAGCACTGTTGCCATTTCCAGCCACTACAGCCACAATGGCAGGACTGATCATGGATCTGCATGTTATGTTTTTTTTTTTAATTTTGTGTGATTGCATGTTAATTAGATAAATGTTACTCCTCTGTGTGCAGGGCCATGTTGGTACTCTGGCACTCATGGTAGCTTCTGCTGCAGTTGGGGGAACAGTACAATATGGATATAACCTCGCCATTATGAACGCACCTACTGTAGTAAGTGTGTGTGTGTGTGTGTGTGTGTGTGTGTGAGAGAGAGAGAAACATAGATAGAGACTACATGTTATTGAATTTGTGTTGACATTAATATTTTTAAATTTTTTTACACAGTGTGCATGTGTTGTACATCGTCATTGTCAGAACAGGTCCTTATATCTTTTTTTCCCCATGTTTTCATTTCTCAATGTGAAAATGAAGTGAAATGAAAGTTCTGTCATACATGAACACACCACAGCACAGTGTGAACAGCATGAAATTCTTCCTCTGCATTTAACCCCTTCACCAAGTGAAGCAGCGGGCAGCCAGGAACACAGTACCCGAGGAGCAATGTGTGAGGATGATACCTTGCTCAGGGTACCTCAGAGCAGTCTTGAGAATCGAACCTACGACTTCCTGATTGCAGGGCGAACGCCCTAACCACTAAGCCAACTGCCCCAAGAACATTAGCTTCTAATTACAACCAACAGAAACATTAAAAAGCTGTTACATTAACTTACAAGGAAAGTTTTAACTTACATTTCCCCCTTCCCCTGTAACGTTACTTTTTTGAAAATATGAGTTTTTGTTCTGGCAGTGATAATGTGTGACTAAACCTTCTATACAAGGATGAATATGTGAATCTGTCTTGTGTACTAGTCTAACAGTACTAGTAGTACTAGTAGTAGTGTGTGCATGTTTGTTGTACCTATAATTTACATCTCTTCCATCACTTTGTTTGTAGTACATTCAGAACTTCATTAATGAGACGTTTCAGGAGCGTTGGGGGATACAGTTAGAGGTGAATGAGGTCACACTTATATGGACCTTCATAGTCTCTATCTTCTCGCTGGGTGGCCTTACAGGTGCCTTGTTGGCTGGGCCCATGTCCATCCACTATGGGAGGTACAGTGCACTATTCATTGGCTTGTACATTAGGGCTGGAGGGGAAAAAAACAAACAAAAAACCCAAACAATAATAATATTGATAGTACATGTAATTTCAGTATTGTGATTATGCTGCTGAATAGTGTGTTTGCAGTACAAGTATGTTACTATGAACAGATAATGCCACAGAATGAGTACTGTGACATGTTTGTCCGGCATTGTTTTCATAATTTACTTTAGCTGTGAAGCACAAAAGCACTATTATTATTACTATTATGCACCTCTGATTTATGTGTATTTGTCATGGCTCAGGCTGTATTAAAATCATTTTACAACAAGGAGCGTGCAACAATGCTTCCATGTGTTTCTGTAATAAATATGTATTATTATCTTGACCCTTAAGGAAGAAGACTTTGTTGCTGAACAATATTTTTCTCATGTCAAGTGCACTGTTGGCTGTGACGAGTCAAAAAGCTCGGTCTTTTGAGATGATCATCATCTCGAGATTTCTAATCGGCATCAATGCAGGTGCGTAGCGTCTTCATCTGCCCGGGTAGATGTTTCAGCAATGTTTCTATTATGCTGTGTCTATTTGTGCTGTGTTCATTTGTTTATGCTTTTTGTTAAATGATGATTAACACATCATTTAAAATGCGCAGTTTGTAGTACAGCACACAGGAATGCACCTCAGACATACAACTGCTCTGTTTAATTGCAGGGATCAGTATGAATGTGCAGCCAATGTATTTTGGTGAAAGTGCCCCGAAACACTTACGAGGGGCTGTGTCTCTGTCCTCTGCTGTCTTTACATCTTTTGGGGTGGTAATGGGACAGGTGGTGGGTCTGAGGTGAGTATGAACAACTATTACAACTTACTGCCATTTAACTAGAATAATTTCCATTTTCTTAGCTAGTGATGTAAGAGTATATGGAGTCTATCCAGCAAACATGACATTTTAGATCCATAAACAATTTAGAAACAGCAAAAATATGATTTCACGTAAAAATATGTTTATGTTAAGTTTAGCTTAGGTGTAATATAAAGAGTGAAATTTCAAACATCAATTCTGAGATTCATAAAGAATTTTATATTGGCTGTAATTGGTGACAGCACTGTGTATAACTACATGATGTAATACAAGTAACATAGCCTATTGTAACTCTTTCTAGGGAGCTGTTGGGTTGTGAGTCATGCTGGCCATACCTTTTAGCCAGTAATGCTGTACCAGGCTTTGTCCAGCTCCTCACACTGCCCTGGTTTCCTGAGAGTCCAAGGTACCTTCTCATTGACCGTGGAGACAAGGATGCCTGCTTAAAGGGTAAAAAGGCTCAGCCTTGTGATTACCAATTTCAGCTCAGTGACACCAGGATAGAAAACAGTTTGGTTTATGTTGGTATAAAGTATAAAATACCAGTCAAACATCTGAACACGCCTGATTGAATGCATGTTTTTTTTTAGGAATAGTTCGCAATAGTGCAATTCCAAATATTCCTAGGACAGGCTGAGGGACACTTTTGATTTGTTTACCAGCATTTTTGGTGTCCAGTCATATACCTGGCACTGTATTTCGTGAGGTTGAAATATTCTGAAGGTCATTTTATTTGAAGATCCATGTGTCATAAATGGCTACAGAAGTTCATACAATATAAAATTAAAGAAATTCTGAGTGAAACACTTTCATGGATGTATTTGTTTCATGAAGTAAAACTATTGTCCATCAGATCACCGAGTCTGTTAACTTTATTCAAGTTTTGTTTATATGCTGAAGCTGTGTTTGTCAGTCTCTCTGAGCACACTGTGTGTTGAGCAGCGCTGCGGCAGCTGCGGGGCTGTGAGGTGCAGAAAGCGGAGCTGGATGAGATGTTGCAGGAGCAGGCCGAGGCTGAAGGCAGGAGATCTCAGCAGCCATGGGAGCTCTTCAATGACCGCAGCATTCGCTGGCAGCTCATCTCTATCACTGTTCTGAGCAGTGCCATGCAGCTGTGTGGTAATGACTCTGTGAGTAAGGCCAACCATTAGTTAGCCCTAGAAATAAATTCTGAGAACGAAACACTAATACTAAGAGGAGCTGTGGTGGCCTAGTGGGTAGAATACTTGCCTCTGGACTAAGAGGTCATGGGATAAAAGGGTATGGTAAATGTAAGCTGTAATTGAAGAGTAACTTATATCACATCTAAACTATATCTTTTACAACCATACGCTGAAAGTGTGGAATGAAGTCACAAACTTTTGATAAGAGTAGATTTCACTCACGCTGGGCAAGATGTTTTTGTAAAAGGACACTCTTCATAAGAAAACAGGCACTCCAGTGAACGCCTTTGTTACACAATAGGACATTGCTCTTGAAACAGATACTACTTAAAATTGTACTTTTTTTCTGAATAAGATCCATTTCCTACAGTTTCATATCTCAATTTGCCAGGAGTAATACAGATTCCCAATGTCACATAAATTATGAATAGGCATGTATATTTTAATTTACCATGTAACAGCTTTGCAAGAAAATTTTATTACACATTAGAAGGAACAATATTATTTTTGTAGGTGGATACAAAGTTATTTCTTTCCATAAAATAATTGTGGATATATTTCTGGCTTAACTGACTCTGAATCACTATGATATAACTTTCCGGCATTTTACAAGCGAGAAATAAAGTTAAACACTGAAAATTAACTGTAGACCACAATGAGTGACTCACTAAGCTGTGCCCAGAGAATAAATGGCAGAATTCCTTCTTACAGTAATCACTCTCTCTGTGAATCATCTAAATCCTCCTGGGTTTTAGAGCATTTCCATTATTGTGTGTAAGTTTCTACAAAAATATAAACTTTTCTTCTTTCATTTCACAGATTTACTTCTATGCATTTTACATATTTCAAGAAGCGGGACTTTCTGCAGAGCATGCGCAGTATGTGACCATTGGCACTGGCTCATGTGAATTCATCGCCTGCATTCTGTGTGTAAGTGTTTAACAGGAGCTAATCTGCTCTCATGTTATGTAACTGTTCTTTGGGGTAAAAAGGCGCTCTAAAGAGTAGATTTAAAATGATTTGTGGCATGTGTGATTTCATTAATCCTAAATGTTAGGCAGATTAATCAGAGCTAGACAAGTCTTGTAGTTTCCAGTGCCAAGACTACATTTCTGGGGGAAGTTCTAGGCTACCAGTTACATGGCAGTGAACAAGCTTACTTTAATGATGAATTTCAGGATCATCATGTTTAGGTAAAGAATAGAGTGATTCTGGTAATAGGTAACTTTCAAGCGTGTGTGTGTGTGTGTGTGTGTGTGCGTGTGCGTGTGCGTGTGCGTGTGCGTGTGCGTGTGTGTGTGTGTTTGTTTCCAGAACTTGTTGATAGAACGAATGGGCAGAAAGATGCTTGTGATGGGAGGTTATGCACTCATGACGGTCTGGGCCATAGTCTTCACAGTCGCTCTTTCATTCCAGGTATGCTTCATTAAGCTTGAATGGATACTCTAACACATTGTAAGCAGGATCTACTTGTGGAATCTCAACTGTCTTTGCGTCAGCACGTAAATGTCCTCCCATATTTCAATGTTTCGCTTCTGTGAGTTGAATACTGTATGTTGTTCATCTTAAAGATATCCCATAGTATATTTAAACACTAAAATATAAACTGTCACGCAGAAGACAAGAACGTACCTGAACAGTTTTTCCAGTGTAGCGTAGCGGAAGAATCCAATTGCGGATACACACAAGAGAGTTGGTAAACAACGCACTTTAGTCTGAAAACGCTCTACTAAGGAGTAAAGATTCCTACCAGGAATTCGGCATTGGTCTTGGCTGTGGGGAGTCCAGAAAGAGGTACCAGGTGCACGGCCTTGGAGAAGCCATCTACGATTGTCAGTATAGTATTCTTTCGGCAGGCAGGTGACGAAGTCCAGTGCGATGTGCGATCAGGGACGGCGAGGTACTGGTAGGGGTTTAAGCTCACCAAGAGTGGCTGGACGAATTCTTTAGTGTTATTGGCCATGCTGGGCCACCAGAGGACCCGTTGGGGGAAAGAGAGCATCCAGGAGGTGCCTGGGTGGCCGGCGAGGGCAGAGGAGTGAGCCCACTGGAGAATAGTACATAGAAATGTCCAGACAGAGTGCCCCTGGTGAACTCTGTTTTCTAACTCCCACTGGAGAAGTGCCAGGATAATGTAAGGTGACAGAACAGGCACTGGGTCCATCTGGAGACTCTCCACATGAAGTTGAACTGTTCGAAAAATAGTGCCCATCGCACCTGTCTAGGGTTGAGCTGCTTGACGTGTTTGATAGTGATGAGGTTCTGGTAGACCGTGCAGACTGTGAATCATGCACAGCGTCCAGCTTCTGGGGGTCCATGGCCATACCTTGAGGAGAGATGACGAAGCTGAGAAATGTGATGGAGCACAGGTGGAAAGCACAGTTCTCCAACTTACAGAAAAACTGATGGGCCAGCAACCTCTTGAGGACTGCCCTGACATACTGAATGTGCTCCTTAATGGAGTAGATTAAGATGTCATCCAAGCAGGCAAAACACCATCTGCCTAGCACTGGACATAGTGGCAGGGGAACATTATGAAGCCCGTCTTCCACTCATCACGCTCTCTGATGTGGACCAAGTTGTATACGCTCCATAGGCCCATTTTGTTTGTAGAAGGAAGGAAGGGAGAAGGAGTGGATGATGTTTTTTGTTGGTGATGTTATTGATCCCCCGAGAGTCAAAATAGGGACAGAGACCCCGAAGAACCCGCGGTGGGAAGGACAATGGTCTGATGGTCATCCATGGCCTTCTGCTCCCCCACAGAGAGAGTGAACAGATGGCTGTGGGGTGGTACCATGCCGGGCTGGAGGTCGATGGCCAGGTCACAGGGTCAGTTTGGAGGCAATTTGAGAGCACTAGCTTTACTGAAGATTCCTGCTAAATCATGGTACCAGACGGGAATGGCCTCCTTGTCGGGGGCCTCAGACTCTCCTGAGCATATCTCAGCTTTCGTCTGGAGGCAAAGCTCCTGACAGGTCGGACCCAATTGGAGAAACTTGTGCTGGGTCCAGGAAATGAGGGTGTCATGTTGGAGCACCCAGGGGTGTCCTAGTATGATGGGAGGTGAAGTGAGTCAAGTGATGAGGAAGCAAAGAAGGTGTACCTGAGGAGTGAGGCGGAAAACAGTAGGTATGCAGTAGGTGGCAGCAATAGGACCAGATGAGTTCCTCCCCCTAATCTGACTGTTTCCTGGATGGAGAGGACAGACAAGGGAGGTGCAATAGGCACAGAAGCCTTCGCTATAGCTTTGTTCTTTCTCCATCACAGTTAGGGAGGTGCACCCTATCTACATAGGTGCCCCCGCTCCGGTGGAGTGGGCCTTTGAAGGAGGTTAAGGTCTGGCCAGGTAAGCTGGAGAGTTTGAGGAGCTGGTCTTCGGCCGGGAACTCACCGGCGGTAGGGTAGAGTTTATCCACAGGTCTATGCAGAGACCCAACCCCTCGTAAAAGGCCGTCTGGAAGGCAGAGTCGTGCCAGGTAGTTTGGACTGCCAGAGTACGGTACTCGGCTGTATATTTACGAGAGAATGTACTTGAACAGTTTGCCCAGTAGCATAGTGGAAGAACCCAATCGTAAATACACAATACACAGAGTTGGTAAACTTCAGCAGGCTACAGGCACATGATTGACTCATGCATGTGACATAAACAGTGCAATTAAAACTGAAATTTAAAGCTGAAACTGAATTTTTAATTGGAGTCATTATATCATTCTAATTATGATGTGCACCATGTTACAATTCAGTTAGTGGCATCTTTTGTGGATCTTTTACTTTGTATGTGTTTTTATAATTAGAAGTGTATTATAAAAAACTCCTATAAATATGTATGCCCAAGCCTTTGACAGGCACTCTATATGCAAAATCTTTACAGGAGACGTGTTTGTCCTACAATATTGGTCATTTTATTTAAGGAAGGTAGTCATATTCAGTTAATCCCTCATAATTCATGAGTCACTAATCTGATGTTTTTGTTGCATATTTGATGATGTAATGTTCACCAGAATGTATTGCACTGGATGCCTTACCTGAGCATGGCGTGTGTCTTCACCTATATCCTCAGCTTCGGCATGGGACCTGGTAAGTCAAACTGTGCTGTGCTAACAGCGAAGTAGGTTACATCAACATAACTGTTTTAAATGCGTGGGTAAATCAGGCTAGTAGTTTTTAATGCAATAAAAGTAGCTTTTAATGCAATCGGATTCTTGTTTTAGGAAAGAGATCAAACCCATTGATTAAAGTCATTACATTTGCCAGCAGAGGAAAATCACAATTTTATGCAATACCACAATAATATCACAACAGTGGTGTGTTAATGGTTAATAATGGGTGACATTTCCTCCATAGCTGGGGTGACCGGAATTCTCCCTACTGAGATTTTTAACCAGACAGCCCGACCTGCTGCCTATATGATTGCTGGTTCTCTAATGTGGCTTAATCTCTTCATTATCGGAATGATATTCCCTTTCCTTGTGGTGAGGACACATCATATGAATACAAACATGTATATCACCCCAACATGAATACATCACAGTACTGTTTGTGCTTAAATGTTCTTTTAATCTTAACTCATGTCCTTCTTCTCTGTATCTCAGAATGGACTAGGCCAGTTCTGCTTTGTACCATTCGGCACTGTCTGCCTGCTCACCGCGCTGTATATCAGGTTTTTTCTACCAGAGACCAAAGGAAAGACGTTACCCGCGATCACTAAGGAGTTTAACAGGCTTAACTTTCGTGAACAGAAGACGACAGGGCCAAAGACCAACCAGGCTCACTATCAACTTGGAGAAATATGCCACTCTACTGCCCTTTAGATAGCACATGTTCTACGTGACCGCATACATTTGTACTGTTAGGATAGTATTATAAGTATCTTTGTGAATACTTCTTGTGTAAAAAGTGGTACATAGAAAGCTATGGTATGGCCGGATTTCAGAATGACAGTTGTATCTAGGTCTAGGATACATTCAAGTTTTTTTTAATTATTTTTAATATTGGGCGTCCAGCACAAAATGCTTAAAAAGCAGTCCAAGCAAGCTAGTGGCTATGGTCTTTGATAATATTTTTCAAAGCTACTGCTGTATAGGATTACAGTAATATCAGAACAATTCTAAAAGGATATGTTATGAGTATGCAGTTTGGTCATTTTCTATGGACTAAAAAAGCCCCAAGGTAAACAATATCATATATGTATAGAACAGAAGTGTACAAGACCTGATTGTGCCGTACTTAAGTTATTAGTGAAATTTGTTTAAACCAACTCAGTTGTATTGCACTAATGTCAGAGAACTCATAATAAACTCATAATAAACCATGATAAATCACTGGATAATCTGCACTTAAAAATACAGGCTTACTTATTACCCAAATGTTTCAACAGTTGTCTGTTATTACAGTCATGACTCGTCTATGTGAAGTGACTGATAGCCACTTTGGAAGTTTAACTTACATTTCATCACTCATAGACAGACTGAAAGGGCCCATATTCTACATTTTCTATCTTTTTAATTCCACAGATACTGCTTGTTTTAAGCAGTTAAACATTCACCAGCCTTGCTCCATTCTATAGAATCAAGAAACGTGTGTTTGATACGGTAGCTTTTGAATAATCTATTGTGTTCTATTATATGAAATGACAGTGTTAGTGAGCATCACAGACCCTCCTATTGTCTGCCACAAGCAAACAGCAGATCTAAACTGTTTATCTCAATGGAAAAAATGAATATCAACGATGTTGCTCCCTGTGATAAACCAAAAATGCTAAATGTAGCATGTTTGTGTCAATGTATGTATTTTGATTCCTCAAGAACTTTGCCATGTAGAGGACCCACTGATGGTTGGACAAAACTGTTGAAAAAACAACCTTGAAACACTTTCGCTTAGCTCAGGGAGGTTAGCTCAAAGGCTCTTTCCAGCACAGATCTAAACAACGTTACGCATTAACCACCACATAAATCTGAATGGGACATATAAATAAGTTGATAGAATTCACTCTCAAAAAAAGTGTATTCATACCTCAAAAAAGTGCTCCATGATGAACACATGCACTGCTCTATCACCCAAAACAATCCAGCTCACAAATATCTACGAAGCAAAATAAAATTAAGTAGTGTTGACAACCATGAACAAAAGGTGAAATTTTATGGTCATAAAATGTGTAATTATTAGGCTTAAAAATGTGCCCAAAACAGTTTATCTAAAATATATTTTACACACCAGTAAGAACATTTGACTTGAACTGTACAGTTTTGGAAACTGGAATTACTAGCCTGATGCTGGGAGAGCAGATTTGTGATCATGTGCCGGGAGCCTGCTAAAGTTCATGCAGAAACAAATGAGTTGGATACAAATGGGCATTATTGTAGAATACATTGAATAAACCAGAGAAAGTACAAAAAAAAAAAAAAAAAAAAGAACCCATGGACTCCTCAGAATGTTGTTTTGCCACTCTTAAAAATGAACACAAACTATGGTCCAACACTACAAAACAGGATAAAATGGCAAAGTTTTTTCTCAAATACAGTTTTATTTTATACTCATCTCTGTAGCAAATAAACAGAGACACAAAACAGTGTACAAAAACAAACATCGATAGAAAAGTATGCCTATATCCAAATGTCCAAAAATCAATGAAATTCTCGACATAAATTGCAAAGAAACAACTTTTTGTCAGAGAACAAAGATCCAATACCAAACATACATACAAATGTACATTTTGTTCTATGTGCATGTCAAAAGTGTCAATGCAAGTCACTTGTCTGTGTACATGGTTGTTCTTAAGATGGTCCTTACAATGACAGATTTTCCTACCCATCGCAATTCACAATCAGTACTGGGAAGGCACTTTGCAACATACGAATATAAAAAATTTAAGCAGAACATACATACACACACACACACACACACACACAAATAAAAATAGTGATTTAGGAAAGAAAAAACATTTCCAGTGATACAATGTGCCACACAAAACATTAGACAACACGTCAGCATATCAAACCATTGCCGAATCTTCCAAGGTCCACTTTGTCAAATAAATAAAAGCAAAAAGCACTCAAATCAGCCTAGGAGGGATGGTCAGAGTTCAAAGATAGACAATGAATTACGTATGCTCTCCAGACAGTGAGATGAATGTATAGTATCTCCAGGTTTAAACGGTTTAGCGAGAATAATCATGTCAGCCTGCTGCAATGTGGGCATGAAGGGAATCTCCTTTCTTTCCCTTGGAAGCGTCAATCAACAACAGGTACTCTAAATAAAAAGACAAATGCAAAATAATTTCCATCAATCTTCTAAAATTACATACTGTAATAAGATTTATGTAGAAATCTGGATTTGTTTCCAGGCTAATGCAGAAATAAAAATCCATGAACATAATTAGTATCAAACCTTAGCCCCCATAAATAAAAAAAAAAGCTATTGAATCTTACCAAATCTTCCTCACAGGGTCTTTAAAAACCTGCATATCACTGCAATATCTGCACACACCGCCAATCCGTCATGAACTCTCGTGTTAAAGAACACTTTTCAGTAAGTGTGATGCAGTTAAAGGTTTTTGCTAACCTCTCAAGACCTCTTAACACACGACTTTGTACTTCCTGCCTAGTTCCGTATACTCACAGTAGTATTTTCTACAAGGTACACATAAAAGAAAATTTAAATATGAGAGTGATGGCAGTCACACCACGGTGATGGAAATATATATACAAAAAGCCTATATGATCTACACAAATAAAACTAAATGAGATAAGGGGGACTTGCCAGTACCAACTTTATACAAGTTAGGCTCTTTGTATTAAAACAGATTTCTCCATACTAACTTCCATTCATCCAAGAAGGCCAAGGAAAAGATTATGTACAAGGACCCATTGACATAGATTAAACAAACTAACAATGTTGGCCATAGATATATATATATATATACACATCTCACGTGTGTGAACATTATACACATCATGATAGGAACTCTTAAGTTAAGCAGGAATGTACTGAAACTCAGAAACTCAAAATGATATATTAAAAAAAGCCCTCTGATTATATTACATTCAGAAGATAGAGACCAAGCGTACACGCAGACACCCCAAACAGGCTCACACACGCGCGCGCGCACACACACACACACACACACACACACACAAACACACGCATACGCACAAGCTCACAGGCTGGCCTCCTGTCAGACACTTAATTCAAAGACAAAATAGCACAGCACAGATCTAAATTTGAACAACTTTTTATAAACCATTTCATAAAGGAGACTGGGACACATATCAATAAGTTAATAAAATATATTCTTCATTTCTTGCAATATCTTACAGTCATACCTGAAATTGGTCCCTGCTGAAAAGTCAAAACTCACATGCACTGCTCCATCACCCAAAACAATCCATCTCGCAATTATCTAAGATGCAAAATAAAATTAAAATGAAGTAGCATTAACCACCATGAACAAAAAAAGGTGAAATTTAAGTGATCATTTTTAGACTTACAATGTGTCCCAAACATTCAGACAGGCTTGAGCTATTTTCCTCCAGCAACTTTTGTACATCTAAATGTTTGGATTCTGTTCTGACAGTTTGCAAAAAAAAAAAAAAAAAAAAATCTATTGGGTGCTTCATGGTACGTTTCTCTATTTCATTTGTGTAACATATGCGTAATAGATCAAACAGCGAGAGGCCCGACTACAAAATATGAAAACAGAATTTAGTGAAATGGAAATGCTGATTAGCTGCTTCACACCAATGAGAAAACAGAATGGAATACATCTTGACAGAACTGACAAAAAAGCAACACAAAAGACAAAGTAGTCTACAATGACACTGATGATACAAGGTAGAACTGCAGTTACTCTGAAAAACGGCTGCTGTCCAGTAAAGACAAGCCCATCTCCTTCTCTAGGAAGTCACTTGTCTCCTAAGCCCATGGCGCTGCTCGCCACCTCAGAGTCCACTAATGAGGAGGCAAAAGCCGACTGGACGATCTGAAAGCCGAACGACTCGAGCAGGGACATGTTCTGCTGAGGGGAAAAGGGTGAGCCCAGATCCCCGAGGCTGGACCCCGTCCCACTGTGTTTCTTATGCACCCGCTGGTGGTGCTTGTTGAGGTAAGACTTTGTGCGGAAGGTCTGGCCACATTCGCCACAAGCAAACTTCTTTTCTGGATCCGTTTTTTGCTTGGAGCTGCACGGCACAGCTGCCGGTCCATCAGCTTCCCCGTTGAAGATCAGAGAGGTGACCTCGAGTTCCTCACCCTCGACCTTATACTCGGGCTTCACCTCGGTTCCGTTAGAGAGGTCTCCGAACGCAACGTCCGAACTATCAGAATCCTGATGGGGACATTTCCCAGCATTCTCCTGCCCGTCTGAGGTAAACACAGAGCGGGAAGGGGGAGGGTGGGTGAGAATAAATGACAAGGGATGAAGAGGAAAGGGAAAGGGGGGGAGAGAAAAAAAACCTCACATTAGGCAAGGTATACTTCTCAATTCTCATTTCAACTCACAGGAACATCAGCACATTTCCTAAAACCAGAAGAACGTGGTTATAGAACATTTGCAAAAACAAGAAGCTGTGGCCAAGAATTGGTGTATCAGCAAGGGATGGAAGGCAAAATAAAGACAAACATCAGAAATCATCTAGTTTGGCTCATTCATTTTAAAATCCTGCTTATTACCTTAGCATTGGCTTCATGCTTTGTACATGAGGTCAATGGTTGACATCATGTACATTAAACATTAAAATGAAACTCAAGTCCAGCCAATATGTTGCAAAAATCAGTGAACCAAATACTAACTATAACTAATGTTAATATTAACTATCAACATTTTGTGGCTAATCATGACCAACATTTATGGGCTGTATGGGCTTTATTCTGATTATCGAATAGCAGTGGATATCGCTTTAAATAATTGTGTAACCGAGTTTTATTCCAATGGTTTAGTTGCACATATTCCAATAGTTTTAGTTGCAAAGTTCTTTAATGACATTATCAGGTAAAGTAGGTAAATACCAGTGCATTATTGGAAATGTTTCTGGAGGCAGATAAAACCAGCATGGGAACACAGACCAGTTCAGCCCTACCACCTAGAGGTTTTAATATATTACTACCACTACAGCCACCATAAGTGAATGAATACCAACCAACATTATTAAAACGCATGACCATTCCTCTGATGAATTGGGCAACACTCCAAAATCCAACTGTAGTTCAACCTCTACTTGGGTTATTAGTATAACAGACAACTTCTGTTATTACGATAGAAAAAGAATAGAAAAAAAACGATAGAAAAAAAAGATGAAATCACATTAAATGTTCAATTTAATAACTGATTTATTTTCCCTGCTAATTATGTAGTAAAATCAAGAGACACAAGAGACAAACGTGGTGAAATAAAGAGACACAAGTTATTCCTGCTGTTTCTGGTGTCTGCTGCCTTCTCTCTTACCTTCCTTGTCATTAGACTGAGAGAAATCTTGCACTGTCCACCAAATATTAGTTGGGGTTCCAAGAACCTTCACCTGCATATTATGAAACCAATTACATAGATGGGGATGTTTTACGGTCTTTGTTAAAGCTCTATGGCTTTTTTCCCATTCAAGTGCTGTTTAATAATACTGTTCCTGGAAGCTTTGGAAGCTCCTTATTTGTAGGATGACTGCTAATTGTTGCCTGAACGCTTCCCAACCAATGGCAACATCTTTTTGATGACATGGTACAACTCCCTTGTAAACACTCGTATTTTTGCAGGATTTATATGTACTTTATTGCCATTTTTAACCACCTTTCAGTTAGTATCTCTATTATTCTACCTTCCTGTGTTAGTTGTTGTCCTTGGTTGTGGTCATGAGAAGCACAAATTCAAAAGGAAATACATTGTGTGTGTAAATCTGTAGTGGCTATACTGTGACCTCCATCATAAAGTTTGTAAAGTTGAATAAATGATTAAATTAAAAATATTACTTTGAACTGTTAGCTTTAGCGTTCTAGTTTTTACATTTTCTCACAAGCAGGCTTGAGATATTTGATGGAATTCACAATGCTATACATCCAAGCAAGGTTCTCAGAGCCTCAGTTCCTCAACAATACTTAACAGTTTGTAGAATGTATTTTCTTTATAAACTAGGGCTGGGCGATGAATCAAAAAGTAATCAAAATTCGGAACGTATAATCGATCACATTTTTCCAGGTCGATTATTTCGATTACTTTCCCTTTAAAAACACTACCGCGTGTGGAGTCGTGTGACCCCGCTCCGTTATGTCACGTTATGTCGAGCATGGAGAGCTTAAACACTGAGACAACTGAGCAACTTATCAGTGAACTATGAGGGCAAAATATTAATGAAATATGTTCATTAATCGTAATCGAGTTAAAACGTTCAAATAATCGAGATTTTGATTTTAGGCCAAATCGCCCAGCCCTAATATAAACATCCTTCTTTCTACATCAAAGCAAAAAACAGTCCACAGAAAGGTTTTTGTTTGGTCTCATCTGAGTAAACACAATTCCAGTTGTGTCTAGTGAAACTTCTGCAAATCTACAATTATAATCCTTGGAGATGTGCATGTGTCTCCATCAGTCCTACACAGTATACATGGAGGCAACTTCAAATATGTTCTCTTCCAGACAGGTTCACTACAGTTACGGTTGTAAACATAACAGTGCCGATGGGCATTTTCAGGCATTTAGCTATTTTACATCATTTAAACATACTTTTGCCTCGTTTCATCAGTGCACTACAAAGAACATGGGAAACTTGGTCCATAAAGGATGACTGCTAAGTAGTCTTGCTCAAGGGGATAAACGTTTGGTTACATATTTTTCATCAAAATCTATAGTCCTCGATTAGTTTCTTAGACCAAATTTACTTCAATCAAGTGTGCCTCACTCTCCTCATGTTTAGTGAGACTGAATTAATCAAAAATTTTTCAAAACCTTTAGTTTTTTTAAACCAAGGATGCTTGGAAATATATTAAATAACAATCATCTATTTGTTTCCCCTCACAGTATGTTCAAATCTTGAAATATGCAAAAAAAATTTAACAAGCTGCCAATCTATTAGGTTCGCTCTTCTCGTAGACTGTTGTAACTATTTTGGTCGACAGAACAAGCTTTCTGTTAGATAGGAATTCCAAGATCCAATGTGCAGCAAAGCTGCCCCAGACACAGAAGTGTGTTGTGCTCTTGCTGCAAACTGAGCAGCTGCACAATCCTGCTGTGAGCAGCCCTTTCCACCTCATTCAAAAGATGCTTGATGAGGGTGAAAAGTAGGGACTGTTCAGGACTCGCTGGAACCATTCAGTGATGATGCATGCCGTGTCAAGGTGCAAGGTTCCATTCAGTAAAAGCAGAACTGTATGATCGGGGAAGAGAATGAGATCATTTGTGCCATTTAGATATTTTTCGGTGGGTGTCAGATTGTAATGCGTGACAAACATTTCCCATACCATCCCATCCCATACCAACACCAAACAGGATGCTTCCACTGACTCAGTTTTACAGCATCTTCCCATAGGAATTATGCAAAAAGAACATTTGACCTGTTTGTTTTTACCAGACAATATTTTACTAATTCACTTACTTTTTGGTTACATCAACCCAACATAGTTTTTGACTGTTATGTTCATTGTGAGACAAAGCGAGATCAGTGGTCCTATGTGAGATTTGTTTATGCCAGTGCTGAAGTAGGTAGATCCTCTAGTCGTTTTCAGCCTATGTTCTTGACCATGGAACTGCCGGTTTTTACGTAATTTTCTGTAATAAAACCACGGCGGCAGCCTGTTGGAAGATCCTAGCAAGTACACATAGCACCTAGCATCATGCCATGTTCAAAACTTTATTTAATATCATGATGTACCATATATACATGGTAAATACCATATATGATGCTTATATAAGGGTCTGTCACACAGACTGGAGTGTACAAGTTTGAATGTACGAGGTTCTGGGGTGTACCTATTGGTCCTAATGGCAGGCTAATAAATATGTAGTAAACATCCAGAACACTATTTTTGCCAGAGAAAAACTACCTCAGACCTCATGCCATTAGTTGCAGTAGCCTATATAATACAACCTATATTCTGCTGTATAAGCAGCATCTGTCTCATCCCATGCCCACCCTCCAGCCAGCCCATACTGACCTGCGAGAGGTCCATGCAGCGGGAAGCCTGGTGCTCCAGCAGAGCGGCACTCCCAGAAATAGGGAGTCGTCCCTGGCTTTCCTAGGAGCAGCTCAGGCTGCAAACCAAGCGCAGGAGGGCCTGGCTGGGGGAGAACCGGAGGCCCAGAAAGCCCCCGAAAGGACCCTTCTGTCTCAGGAAAGGTAACCAGGAGCCGGCGACTGGTGCAAAGGTCTACACCGTCAACCACCCCAACAAAGGAGAGAGGAGGCGAGGGGTTGAGACAGAGGAGGAGACAGAGAGACCAATCAAGGGGCATTTACAGTCAGTCCAGTCAGAATGATGGTTAGCTTCACATCAGCTTTAGGTGTTCATAAAAGCTTGACTGATGTACCCTTTGGGTACCATCCACACTCTAAGCAGTATCAGCATGGGTGAATGAATCTTTTTCCTTCATTACTTGCCAAGCCTGCAGACTTCTTGTTGGAGCCCACCTTAAGATACTAAAGGGATGATCTCTGTACTGACAACTAAGGTTAAGGACTCGATTCTGTTATTTGACTCCTGCCACCCCTCAATAAATTTATATTGGTCTAAGAACGATCTACATATTAAGGAAAACAAGTACACCATCACAATACTTGCACTAAGTGTTGTAACCGTCAATTTGTTTGAAGGCATGGGGTATCTCTAATACACCTACATTATCCTATTTAATACCCCCCCCCAACCAGGTAAAGTATCAAAATATATATTGAAAATGATTTCTCCAACTAATACGCTTAGCAACAATGTACAATACTTGGTGACATATCGCAACAACCAACTTCTTTCTGTCAAAATCCTCTCAGCATACCCCAACAAAAGGCTGCTGGTTTCAATGGCAATAATTGTTTGAAAAAGGTCCATTGAATCAAACAATATTACAAAAGATGTAGGCTAACAATTGCACATGCATTAATGGTTACTAAGTAACAGTTAGCCAGCGTGAGATGGAAATGACAGTAAGCAACAGACAGAAATACGTTGCCATGCTAACTTGAACAGCGATATAAGGGGCCGGCGTCCACACTAGACAAAGAGGTAGGGCTGCAACTATGATCCATTTCATGGAGTTCATCACACTATGGTAAATTGGCCAATGACTACTGGCATTCATTTCTTAATTGTGGCCATGAAATATCATGGAAAAGCAGTAGTGTTACCACTCAAGTTTGACTTGATGTTCCTCCAAATATAAGATTGCAGCCTTACTTGAATATGCACCTTGACTTCATACAGCACAAGTTAACTGCAGCGGTACATGTGGATACATGCAGTGTAGCAGCCAGCAGATCTGTAAGCCAGCATTGATCAGTTGTTTCTATTTTAAAAAGTTCAATTAAGGCAACAGGCTTTTTATATTGCCTATATTTTTTACACATACAAAATACTAAACCGACAGGATCTGTGTCTTTATACTTTAATTTTTTTGTGGAATCTTTTACTAAAAGATTAAAAGACCACACTTAATCCGCAAGTATGCATCAGTATCAGATATGCAGGGAGACTTCTACACAAAACTAGAAAAAATACAGAACTGTAGAGCTGCTTCCTAGATTTTCTCCACATCTCAACACTGTGTCATCACATTTTAAAATGAAATAAAATCAAAGTGATAAGTCTGACTGAAACTGAAGAATTTCAAAGTGTGGCCTATACTTGCATTTAAAACGTTTCCATCATTCCATTAAATGAAAATACCTGAATGTATATATTACAATATTTTCAAAGCACACAAACTCGACCTGTCTGTCAAACATTCACACACTTGACAGTGTTATAAGAATGATGGAAATCAGCCGTGATGACACATTAGTGCAACGATATGGGCCATGTATGAGTGTTTGTGAGTGAGTGTTTATGCAAGCAGATGCAGTATTCAGCAGCAGGGTGAAAGAGTGAGTGAGCGAACGATAAGGACGCTGTGGGGAGAGGCTTGCTTGCCTTCCACTGCGCACTGGCGTCCTGAGTGGTAGGGAGCGCCGTTGCGTGTCTGTGGGCCGTTGGCACGCGGTTCTAGGAACTGGTGAGCTGAGGAGGGAGGGAGCATGGACGAGCCGTGATGCGTTTTTACATGTACCTTTAGGTAGGACGCAGTGGAAAAACCTGAGACCATTGAAGGAGCAAAAAGTAAAACAAAGAGAAGAAAAGAAAAAAAAAACAAAAAAAAAACAAGCAGAGATTTGTTTTACATCGCGATGCAAATCTCTCACTTTCTTGGAGACTATGATGAGAAAAAGGACCTTGAATCAGTACTGACAGACTTTCTTCTTTCACTATCAATGAACAACTTAATCAGTAATTCACAAACTGCTTATCTAAAAGAAACGTTTTTGCAAAAACAGTCCTACACCACAGAAGTCAGCAAAGAGCTGCTGTTTTCGTCCCATCTGTTAGTGAATAAAATCTCAACCAATAAACTCAGCTTTACAAAACTGTCTTTACGTGAACACTAGCGTGCATTCTGGCATGCATACAAAATTAGAAAAGATTAAAAGCAATCGTTTTAAGCTCTTGTAATAGACACCTTACAAAATGCAGTTACAGAAGCATATATGGGAGTTACCTTTATTGCATATGCTGCAGTAGTTGTGAGGTCCTTCGCTGTGTTTTTTCAGATGGTCTGTCATGTAGGCAGCCCGTAAGAACTTTCCACACACTTGGCATGGTATTTTATCCTCATGGCAAGCCAGGTGTGACCTCAGACGATCCCGTGTTGCAAACGATGCATTACAAATCTGTAAAAAATATTGCACATGTTCATATACATTATTAAAACATTTCATTAAACAATCATGCATTTTAAGATCCAGAGAGTGGCGTTCCATGCTGCTCACCTGACATTTGTGAGGTCTTTCTGAGGTGTGTACCTGTTTTATATGTCCATTTAGATGATCTGGCCTGCAAAGGAAACACACACTTGACACTCTAACTGGACTGCTGGAAAGGAGTAAGGGTCACAAATAGGACATTGCCGCACACGCATTAATGGGAATGCCAGTTTGCAACATGCTTAATATTTATATTTGTAAGACCTTAATGGGAGGACAACTGTCAGAAAAGACAATGCAGTTAGGACTCGCAAACGCCAACAGGTCAGTAATGTAACACTGGTACTTCTGACTCACCTGGAGAAGCCTTTCCCGCAGCTCTGGCACACGTACGGTTTCCCCACCGAGCCGTCGTGGGATCGGACGTGGTAGGACATTCTATCTTTCCTCTTGAAACGCAGACCACAAACGGGGCAGGCGTAGGGCTTTTCTCCGGAGTGAGAGAGCTTGTGCCGGTTCAGGTGGTACACGTCTCTGAACACCTTACCGCAGAGCTCGCAGCCCACATGTCTCCGCGTCCTCTCCCGCTTGCGATGGCCATCGGGGGCCCCAAGGGGTGGCAGGCCGTTCTCGTGCAGCCCAGCCTGGGCCTGGATCTGCGGTATGACCGCCTGGGCCATGTCCGGGGGGATCAGCTCCCTTCCCCCGACTCCAGCGAAAGCCCCGTGCTCCGCCTCGTGGCTCCGCAGCTGCGCGAGGTCTGTGAACACCTTCCCGCAGAGGGCGCAGGCCAGGAGGGCCTCGCTCTCACCAGCAGCGCCAGGCTGACTGCTGCCGCTGCTGAAAGCGGAGATCCCGACGCCCCCCTCTTTCTTAGGTCTGCCTCTGCCTCGCTTAGAGCCCGGAGAGCCCTCTCCGTTGACGGGGTTTCCTGTGAGGTGTGACGGGGACACTGAGAGCCTGCTGGCCGCAAGGGAGCCGTCGCTAGACGGCGCAGGACCACCAACACCAAGACCCCCTTCCCCACCGTCCCTGTCCACAACGCACTGATCCGAGAACACGGCGCCGTTGTTCACGTCCATATGTGGCGGGTTTGACAGGTCTCCGGCCGTGGAGCGAGGAAAGCTGTGCTCTCCTCCTCCCGCTGTACCCCCTCCTCCCCCCCGAGACGGAGGGACGAGGATTTGCACGTTAGACTGCTTGATCACCTCCTGGCAGATCTCAATCACGGAGCGCATGAGGAGGAACTTTGCCGCCGTCATGAGCTCGGGGAAGCACTCGAGGCGCACCACGATCCGCGAGGTGTAGGCGAAGTCCAAGATGTCTCGGAAAACTTTGGGGCTGATGGTGTGCATCTCCAGCTCCCTGCCCTCTCCGTCGCCCTCGGCTGGGCAGCTGAACACCGACTCGAAGTACTCACTGCACGCCGCCAGCACGGCCTTGTGCGCCGGGAAGCTCTCCTCGCCGACGCGCAGGATCACGTCGCAGAACCTGCCTCCATCTTTCCTCTGGCTGTTGAGGTTGTGGAGCATCTCGGCGCTGTGTTTGCTCACCTGGTACGTGTAGGAGGAATTCCACGGCTGCTCGGTTCTCTCCATGCCGCCCGCGTTCAAACGGCGACGCCTTTAATGCATAGGACTAAAAACGCGAAGAGAAACTCGGGATAGAAAAAAAAACACAAAAAATCTCCCTTTCTTTTATCAGCGAACACCCCTCTCCGCTTTAGCATCTAACATGTTAGCAAGCAAAAAATGGCAGCCCCCCAGCTTCCTGTGAACTTTACCCTTTATTTGGAGGGGAGGGGGTGTCCGTCCTTGTTTTGTTTTCTCTTTTTGCACTGTAGAAATAAAAGAAGAGTGGATTCGTTTCGCGTGGGCGGCGCGCCTTCACGCCGAGCGCGCTCCACCTGCCCTGCGTTTGTACGCACAGAACGGAGATTTACACTTTATATATTTTGTACAATGTTCATCTTCCTGGTTTCTGCACCCCCTCCGGGCCGTTATGAATTCACATCCTTGTTTTCCAGTGAGCCCCCTCCCCCTTTCACACCCCTCCCCCTAAACCAGACGCCACTCGGTGCGCCCAGGCACGCCTCGTCTGGTTCCGACCCACACACTGTCCGGTCCCACCGAGCTCCAGACACAGATATTGTGTGAGAAATGTGAGAAATTTCATAGGGAGGTTCAGAGGAGCAAATGGACTCAAGCTCCGCCCCCACCCCCCGTGATGTATGTGAGAGGAAAACAACCCCCTCCCCATCTAAACAGACACCAGATAAAGCCGTCCAAAGCCTTTTCTCACCCTTCATGTGTGGTTCGTCCCATACGGAGGAAACCAAGCTGGAAGTCCACCTCACATGACTGGGCCAGACAGAAAGTCTTGTTATGTTTAAGAGAACTAACAGCTAAGCCTAAATTCAGTCAGTAATCTTCAAAAAGGTCAAGTCAATTTTGTTTTCACTTAAACCATTTCAGTTAGAACTGTGTCTCCCTGGCGAAAGCTGTTCCCAAAGCTATAACTGACATTCACAAGCAGCTACCCGCACACACCTCAGCTGCCTTGCCGATTTCTTTCTCATGTGAATCTTCAATGACTAAAGGAGAGCCTTCTGGGGAGCTTGGATACAGCATGATGTCCAAATGTGTGGTCTAGAAATGATTAAAAGATATGGAGTAGATACATAGAACATAAAGCTTTAAAGCTTCATCTTTGAGAGATAGTAGAAAATAAAGCTCCAGTCTTGCTTCAGATTCATGGGTTGCATCCCTCCACTGTGATGTAACCGCTTTAACACTGGGTCTGGAGGGATGGGGAGAAAATGTAACAGACAAAGAGGAAATTTTGCACAAGAACACTAAATGTGTTTTAGTTGTGGAGGAAGAATTGATGGATTTATTAGTGTAAATCTGTAATAAGGACTATTTGGATTGCAACAATCAGAAATACAGGAAAAATGGCTGAATGGTAGACTACTTTATCTAGGGTATCTTAGGTGTCCTGGAGAAATACATGCTGGAGCTCTGATCATCGTCATCTTTCACTGTGTCCACATTTGTGCTTTTCGCTGGGGCCCTTAATAAAAAATATGAGTCTGCAGCCTTGGACACCCAGACCTCACAGCACCTATTGTAAATATGGAGATGAATAAACCAGCATATAGCGTGACTGATAACACCGCTCTCCTATTTAGCAAAACCGCTTTTTACTGCTGGATCTAATTGTGATATTTAGTGTTGTGACCTCTTGGCATTCTACAATTCCAAGAAATCTGTACACAGTACAAAAAAATGATCAAATACTCAGTCGACAATTTTTTTTCTCAGTGTCTGCTATGTTCTGAGGATGTTTCTTGGGATTGTGATTTCACCTTGAACACTATTCCTACACACAAGGCAAACCCTGCCCAGACTTTTCTCATTTGTGGTTCCCCACTGGTGGAACAGGCTGCCTAAGGCAACCAGAGCAGCAGAATACCGCTCTAGCTTCTTAAACCTCATGTAGACTCATCTATTCAGAGAGCATCTCCTCTATTGATGCACTACTCTTACACTGTCCTGCAACTCATGTTTCCTCATATTGTAAGTCACTTCAGATAAAAATGTGTGATAAATATATGGGAGTCAAAAGTTTTTTTAAATTCTTGGGGGGCATGGAACCAGGGAAAATTGGCATCTCGTGTATTTCCCTGAGTGGATATGTGGAGAAGATCAAACAAATCAGGACAGACATGAAATACAGAAGTCACAAATTTGACACTGATTACATTGCCTTTTAGTTTGCCTAGCCAACACTGCCTTGTTGTCAATGCACTCTAAGGTCTGGTCCAACTCAAAACACATTTAGGCTACAAGCTGTTCAGGAACACCTCAGGAGAATGTCACTTTTCTGGGTGGAAACCCAAGCCTTTATTCCAGTACCTTCTTTCCATAAGAGAATAACCTCTTACTCCTCATGCCTGAACCAACAGGCCTGGATTTTCCAGCACGTTCCAGTCAGAAGGCTTCAGAGCAACTAAAATATTAAAATAGTATTTCACTTTACATTCCAGTGCAAGTAACAATCATGTGCTAGTGCCTGGTGGCTGCACCATCACCTGGAGCAGTAAACTGTGTGTAAAAAGATCCAACTGAAGTCAGACACAGTTTGAAGTGATGTACACTTAGTTCTGTGTTTTTGGCCTGTTACAATGTACTTCAGTTAATGAATTTCTATAGTCTTACATAACCTGTTATAATGGCAGATGGGGAAGTGTGAGGGCAAAGCTTAAGCATTCATTCAAACTGTCTCGGAGGTCAACTCTTTATCGTAGCCAAAACTGACCAGCACTGAGGTGTTGCCTGTCTTACAGGATGAAAACATTTCAAACATTAACCAAATTAGTGGCTTTGTAAGTCACAGTACTGGATTGCCCCTATTCTTGTGAAATGCTCTCTTGTAGATATATAGAATTCCTATCCATCCCCACCTAAGATTGAAAGGTTAGGTAATGTTTTTTCCCCCTCAGCATATATGTCAACATTATCCATTCTAGGACAATGCCAGAAGCTATCTCAAAGTTTCAGATCCCAAAGTGCAGCTACTAGCCAGGTAACACAGATACCCAATGTTGTCAACAATTCAAATCAAGTGTGTTGCATTACTTGAGATACAATGGAGGTCAACAGAAGGTGCTATGCACTTCTGCAAATAAAACTTCAAATCAGTCATCAGTACAAATAAAGCAGTGTTTAATGAAACTTAGCAAAAATAAGATTGTTTACCTTTTCTGGGTTATATTCTTTTCATAACTAAGTGGTTTTGTTGCAATCCCCCCACCGAAATTTGCAATGTTTGAATTCCCCACAGATTAAGAAAAAAAAAAAGAAAGTGTGAATTATTTTTATTGAACATTTTTTTTTATAATCTGTGCTCCTAAATAAAAAGCACATTTCTTTGAATCAAACCCCTGACACCCTAAAACAACCGTGATTCAGCGCAGTGCTTCTCTTCTGGGAGAGGGAGGAAGAGGAGGGGGAGGAGAAAACAGAAAAAAAAGGCACATACACACTGCAGCCCCTTGGGCTCAGTTCTAGCAGGTTCCAGCGACTCTTGTCCAGCGAGAAGTTGAGTAGATTAAGTGAACACTGTTCCTAATCCGTAGACATCCTCAGTCCAAGAAACTCAGTGCAGCCTATTCCCACTCTGTCCAAATTCAGGGATGGAAATGTGGGACACCACAACTTGTGAAATAGGGTCAGCCAAAGGGGAAAAACAAAACAAAAAATCTTTAGTGCCCCTATTCTATGCTTTGAAAGCTTTCCCCACTACAAGACAGGAAAAAAAAGAAAGCTATGTACAGGGTGGAAAAAAAAAATATCCATTCCCATAATCTGTACAATTCTGGCCTATACATTATTTACTTTTTACTGCAAATAAACTGAAAAGAGAATTTACAAAAAAGGACAACACAAAGGACACTAGAAAGACACCCTACATTACTTGATAAGAAAAGTGACAGGGGAAGAAAAAAAAAGTCTAGAACTTGCCCTTTTCCCTTTTTCTCTTAACTTTTAGGCCTTTTTATAAATACCACCAACGGCAAGGTTTGTGACAGGATGTAAAAGTTCACATCTGTACATTATCAAAGAAATTAAATTTCACATTTTTTTCAAACTAAATAGGGCAGTGGGGAAGTTTTGTTTTTCTCTGCCGAGTTGTGGGAGGTCACTGGCGGAATTCTAGTTCATCAACACTGATTACTTTAGCTGAAGGCATGGAAGGCAGGGGCTGCTGCAATACATCAGACCCAAACCACTTGGCCAGGCCTAGAGGTGGACTCCCTCCTCGCCGCTGGGAATGGTTTGTCCGATGTGCACCGTGGGTCTGCAGCTGTGG
This sequence comes from Nannopetersius ansorgii, assembly GCA_037974605.1. Lineage (NCBI taxonomy): Eukaryota > Metazoa > Chordata > Actinopteri > Characiformes > Alestidae > Nannopetersius > Nannopetersius ansorgii. The sequence goes on along the minus strand of JBBPDE010000107.1, from coordinate 14,399,702 downwards.
GGCTCCAGTGGGCCCTGTATGCAGACCTGCAGAGACCATACACACAAGGTCCAAATTACAGGATTACCTGTGCGTTATATACTTAGAATGTAGAATAAATTGTCGATGTTACTTACTTGGCCTCTGTTGCTGCATAACTAACTGCATGTGTCCCCCAGCAGCTCTTGGGGGTATGATGGGATGCCCTGTAGTGCCTAGTGGATATAGAGGCTGGCCAAGTAGAGCAGGGGGTAGTCCTTGCAGTTGGGACAGATCAACAGTTGGAGGAAAAATTCCTGTTAAGAGAAATATATACCTGAATGTAAAGCCCAACAGAGTATATTTAACATTAAGAAAATTAAGTAAAACTGTATGCACCCAACAGATAAGACATAAAAGCATATACCTATATAAACTTTGCAACTAAACACCAATTCACAAACCTGTTTGTAACAGTGCAGGTCCAAGCTGCTGGGGTTGTATGCCTTGGGCGAGCATCCTTTGTACCACACTGGGATGTAGCTGAGGTGGTGGGGGCCTCACTAAAGGGACATGAGACAAAAGAGGTACTGGATAAATTGGTCTGGGGTAGGTGGATGAGGAGCCTGGAGACAGCATAGCAGGAGTGTGGTGTCCAGTAGTAGAACTGGGCCTGGGTCGCTCTGCCTCTTTAGTGTGTCGATTCTGGGCAGAGACGGGGGTAGAACAGGCTTTTACCCCACCTGTCTGAGGCCCACTGGGGTCCACACCCTCTAGGAAGGAACTAGGGGAGGGAGTGTCTGCAAGCAAGCACAAAAGGTTTCATGTTATGTATAACTTGTCTAACCCACAAAAAACAGTCACCAGGTTAAAGCGGACAATCGATAGATAGAATCCTACCCTCTTGTGAGTTAGCAGAGTCCTCTTTGCTTCCTGGCCTGCTCACCGGCTCATCTTTACTCTTCTCCTTTGACTCATACATTTTTCTTATTACTGAGGTGGGAGTAAAGGATGGGGAAAGCTGAAGAAACAAGAAAACAGATGAGCACATAAACATGCAGATACAACATAAAGATTAAGGCTGGATAGAAAAAGTAGTTCAGGACTTTGGATGAAATTTAGTTATTTGAAAAAATTAAACCTCAAAACAATATTTAGTTGCCTAGCTCACACAACAACCAACATGCCGATTAATCATTAGATCAGTAAGATCTAGACAAAAATGTGTGTTTGCTATTGTGGTAAACTTACCATACTAGTGACTGCAGCGACAGGGGAATTCCTCCCAGGTTGGTGAGGACCAGGGGATCGGTTCATCCTTGGCTGTCTATAACATACAAAACAAAGCCCTGGAGTCAATAAAATTGACGGCCTGAACGTCTAGATCAATGTAACGGTTAAATTATATTGCATCAGACAACATTTTGTAAGCACGTGTTTTGAAAACTTTTACATGTAACCTTAACATGTGTGCTCATCAACAGTGTCAAACAAATGTACAGAAACGCTTCTAAAAGCTTAGATGAAATGTGCAAAATACAAAGCAAGTCAAGCATACAAGTGTACTGCAGCCACAAAAGCAATAAACCATAAAATTGCTACATTTTACTATGAAAATCTTCAGGATTAAATGACAAAGGTTACAAACCAAGTGAAATACTGTACATTTGTATGTCACTGATGATAGCACACTTTGCATAATTTGGGAAATTGAGTTGAAAGTTAAAGAATATGCCATATCAAACTCAAAATCAAGCAATAGATCATAAGTCATTACCTAGGCCAGCTCAATATAACAATGAAAATTCCACTGTACACTGGCAACTGTACCTGCTCCGATAGCCTTTATCATGAACGTGCTTATTGTACCCTTGTTGATACTGATGGTGACCATGTACTGCCAGATCCTGCTGGAACATTAATGTATCCAATTCTGCTTGGTCCACTCCCATAGACAGGGCCCTCAACTGAAAGACAATATTTTAAACAGTGACAAATGTTTTACAAATTAATTATACTTTTACTACAGCTTCACACAGACCTCTACGGCAGGATTTGTAAAATCTACTGACCTGATGTGGAGTAGGTCCAGGGCTTACAGATCGGGGCATCTCAGCAATCTGATCCCCCATTATTTGGTGTGGACCAACAGGGAACCCTGGGAAGAACATTCCAGAATTTTAAATATTAAAACCAGAGTCATATTTGAAGACTCCACTGCATTTAAGGTTCGCTCAGGCAGCAGCAGGGCACAGTTTAAGGTTTAACACAATCTGTAATTATTTATGAACCTCTTAAATACCTCCCCATCAATTCAACCGTTATACATAAATCCCAAAATAATGCTCCATTATCTTAACTGCAGCAGTTATTAGCTTACTGCAGACAGACAGCTTCACCCTCAGGTACTCACGTCTCGCTTTATTTACCTACGCTTGTTTTTTAAAAATTATCAGTGATCAGGCATCTGTTAGGCTGCAATCATTGTTAATGATTGTTAATGAGTGTTTGTTAAATGTTGGCCTATGCCAAAAAAAAAAAAATCCATATTCAGACACAAATCTTAGTTTGTACTCCTAATACCAGCATTACAGACAAGGAAAATTATTCATCAATGTACTGCTTTCTAAATAGAGATGGGCCGATCCGATATTCTGTATCGGTCCGATCCTGACCTAAATTACGGGATCGGAAATCAGGAAGGATTTAGAAACGTAATCCGATCTGTAAAAAATGCAGAAAATAATTACAGCACGCCTAACGTGATCTGGCCCCCTTTGAGGAGTTGACAAGGGAGGTAAGCTCCTCATTGTCA
>JBBPDE010000107.1:14382270-14393985 GCA_037974605.1 Nannopetersius ansorgii | reverse complement strand
AAAAAGTCAGAAGACCGAATTTCAAATCCTGGCCTTAATAAAAGAAGCAGTGATACTATACCAAGTACTCTGTGCAAAGTTTCTTCCTTATTCTATTACAATTATGATTTTTGTATTTGTGTTAAGGTATGCAAAATGTATCCGGATATGTTTTTGAAAGCATTATTTTTTGCTTACCGATTAAAAAAAAAGACTTGAGTATCGGATTTGTATCGTATCGGCAGATATCTAAATTTACAATATCGTATCGGACATAAAGTGGTATCGGGCCATCCCTACAAAATAATCCCACACAGATGTTTTGTTTGCTTCAGTTAAGGTTCTGATCATATCCACAGAGGGCCAGAAGGCTGCAGATTTTCCAAACAAGCAGTTGCTGAGCTCATTACCAGTTTAAATCACCCTCAGACAAAAATCTATTGGCAATAAGGATATGATATTTAAGTGCCACTATCGGCAAGAAGGCCACATGGTATCGGTGTAGCATGTTGCTTTCCACAGAAGAACCACCATGTGAATTTTACTTTTAAAACGAAATCACATTGAATGCATAGAGAATATAGAATGGCATCAAGAAAATCTAAAAACAGCACTAAACTCCAAATAGCTTGAGAGCAGATATTCTGTAATTTCTACATTGTGAGCCAAGTACTCCTACCTGATGCAGATGGCATGCAGCCTGTGTAGAAGTCCTGAATGGGAGGTCTCTGTGTGAAAAGAGGGGACGAGGCACCATGATGGTGCATTAGTCCAGGAGCAGGAGCAGGAGGAGCCTCAGTACTCCCTAGTAGTCCACTCAGGAGTGGGGAGCCTGCTCGTGGAGCACCCTGAACACCCAATAACTCCTACGACATAGAAGAAAAACAGATTTCAACTGCCTCTGCAGTTTCAACATTGCACTACCAAGCTACAGCATGCTATAAGGTTCCATTCTAAACACATAAGGATATTAAAACCTCTACAACAGAGAGAACATGCTTTTAGAGCAGTCAAAGCAGTCCGTTTGACAAATCACCTGGAATATGTTTTTCTGCTGGGTAGTAGGTATTTGGGCCTCAGATAAGGGGTTCAGGACCACAGGATCGGCTGACTGCTGCAGATGTACAAAAAGGAGGAAGGCACATCAGATTTGCAGCTACACTGTCACAGTGAACCAGCCCAGTGACTTTCACTCCAACAGTGGAAAGCATGTTGTAACTCACTCAGAACACAGAAACCTAATGCAAGAGCAACTTCAAAGCTACTAAATATGGGGTGATAAATGCAGCACTATAATACAATGCAAAATTGTATTTAGTGCTACAAACCTGTCTATACAGCTACTATGCCTTCTAAACTTAGTCAACAGAAAATAGGAAACAGAAATACAGAACCAGCCTATACAGCAGAAGGCAGAACATTTCACTGCATCAGAGTTGATTCTGAAGCAACCACAACCCAAGAAATTCTTTATCAAAATTCACACTGAAATTTTGAAAAAGGAGACCCGACTACAGAAGGATAAGAAGCAGTGTAATTTACAAACAAATATTCCAAGTAATGTGACCTGGGAAAATGTTCAAATGTGACTGCGAGCACTTTTTGTTGCAAATAAAGCAGTGCTAGCTCAGTCGTCAGCCTTGTTTAACTTCTTAAAAAAATGTTTTTTAAAAATTCTGCGACTGCACTTTATTCTTCCTTTTCTAAAGGCAGACAACTTAGCCTGTATCTCTTAAGCAACGCCCTGGTACGAAAAACATACCACTATGATAAACAGATACAAGGGCTTTTGCCATGACTACCCCCCCTCATAAAACATTAATGCACTGATAACTAGGCCGATTAATTTTACCCATTCCCTTAGCCCAGATTTCACCAATAATGAGACCTCCACATTTAAAAATATATATATATAAATCTAACAAAACTTGATCACAAAGACAGAAATAGGATCCTACCTGTATGCTCGATTAATTGAATGAATACATCAATGCAACCCCGTAGTTTTAAAAATGAAAGGCAAATTCTTGCTCAATTTAGACAGTATGCCAATCCACAACGTGACGGATGTTTTCAAATGGGTACCTGGATTGACTCCAGGCAGGTCAATTTAACCACCTGAAGTCTTCTAATATGGAGCTATGCTGTTGTAATACATACTGGTTTGGCATTGCATTACTGAAATAAGCAAGATGTCGTCTTAACGCCAGCACATGTTGCTTTAAAAGTCATTCATTTGTGCAAGTTACCCATGACGTGTCTAATACTGAACCCTAATACAATCATGGATGCTAGCTTTTGGACTGCATGCTCTGTATACCAGCATTTTTATATTACTGCCAAATTGATATTTAGTTTAAACATTTAATAGGTTCTCATTGTTCCATTAATATGATTTTATTTGAGACCTTTCTATATAACCCATGTTAGGATGCAGCAACAAGGCAGAAATAAATTCAAACGCTTTCCACACATGGTTTTATAATTTTTTTTTAAACTAGCATTCCTTTGCCGTCTACTTTCTTTAGTGACCATAAACACTATGCTCGGAAATGTAGGGTTTGATGCAGTAATCACATTGCCTGCCGGCTAAACCTAGACACAACTGTTTTTACAAGCAATATACACATTTTTTTAAAACCAGCCCATGTTCAAAAAGGTAGCCATACCATTTTTGAAAGTACAGCAGAGACTTTTAGTAGAATGCTTATATGGTCAATTTGCTATGAAGCCATGACTAAGACTGAGTACATTTTATCTAAAAACAAGAAGTTCCATCCAAAATGTGTAATCCTTAATTTTTGTTGAATTTTGCTAAATACCCATGATCACAGGTGGTTACCAAGTTACCACAGGAGAGCAGAAGAAACTATGGTGATATTCAAACAATACCAAGAGTGCACAAATAACAGCACACCACCCTTCGTCACAATTCTAGAGACTGCCATTACGCATTACACACCAAGTATTAGGCAGACAATGTGAGCCACTTCCCACATGCCCCATTCTTATAACATTTGAACATGTATGGATACCACAGTCAGTAGAGGATCAAACATTTGGCTTTGCTATGAACATGAATGTATAGCATTAAACCCTTGGGAGTTAACAGTTGCCTTTGAAACCCCTAGTTAAAACATCAAACTTAGCCGAATTAATTTCATGTCAACTAAATGACCCTGTAGCTCAACAAGACAAGGATAAATAAAAGCTGCATGGGAATGAGTAATTAATGCAGACAATCTGTAAAGCAAAAACAATCTGCCACTTGATATATCCACACATCAGTCCAAGTAAACTCATCGTTCAGAGCTGTAAAATACAAATTTATGCCCATCATTAATCCAATCCAAAAAGATTAATAAATCTAGGCTCCATTATTAAATGCCTTTAAAACCCAGTGTCAAGTTTGCAACAAGGCACCTACAAAAAACAATTTTGCGTAAAATATGAAGGCAGCAGCATGCTGTTCATCAAATATACACTTACCTGGTTCCATCAATGATCGTCAATAACACTCATCTTTTTCTGATTGAGAGCTGCATGTAGATAGCGCTCACATAAAGGATCATGCAAACCAGCACACTTACACTATTCCCGCTGGCCTTCGGATGGGTGGGCAGTGTTCCACTTGCCTTCATACTGCTGACCAGCTTATTAAAGGCAGACATATCACCATCACGAGGACGGGGCATGACCCTAGAAGCTCCTGTAAGAGCCTGTTCCAGGTGCTCAGCCATGAAAGGTGTGCCTCCCCCTTGACTCTGTGAAGGCCGGGGAGGTGGCGGAGGCTGCTCAGATCGAACATTCAATCCCTTCAAGCCAACCTCCACCTCCTCCAGAGATAACACCACTCCAGAGTTGGCTACAACAAAGAAAAAAAAAGTTAAAATGGTCACTAATAATAATAATACATTTATTTGTAGGCACCTTTCTAATACCCAAGGTCACCTTACAGAGCATGAGTAGTTCAAGTTTAAAAAATACTGAGCAGGCACAACTCACAGCTCTCCTTTAGACGGGCTTTGTTGGCATTTAAGCTGGATAGAAGGGGTTTCAGGTCAACCTTGGCTTTATGGAGCAGCTCCAAAATGTCCACTTTCTCTTTACGCTCTGCTGAAGGAATAGGGGTGAAGTAGGGTGTAGGACCTCGACTAGGAGAGCTACTACGTGGGTCTACAACCATAAAAGAAAATTATAGAAGATATTTATATAAGAACTAAGAATACAGCAGATTTATGGCAGGTTAAATGGCTGGGGTTCTTTACCTGCTAGTCTCTCCAACTCTTCATGTGGGGTGGAGCGCAGGCTGCTTGAGCGGCTTCCAGAGGGGGACTGATTACTGGAGAACCAGCGGCTGAAACGACTTGCTGTAACCGGCCCTTCACCAAGCACATCTTCAATCATCTGAAAAAGGCACAACAGGCAGACAGTTTAGCACATGTCTAAAAAATGAAAGAGTCAAGAAAGGGTGGGGGTGGGCATGAGGATGGCACTTACGTGATTATTCTTGCAGGCTGTTTAGAGCAATGAGGGCAAATGGAGAGTGTGGACTTTTGGGAAATGGTAATTCAAAACCATGGGCACAAAGATTCACATAAAAAATGTGCTTCAACAACCATCTTTGTATTGCTGTCTTCAGACAGCACTGTACAGTAAGGAGCCAAAATAGTACATACCCAAACTAAACCTAACCTGGATCGGTGATGGGCACAAATTTGTATCACAGTCTGGTTATCTACCAAGACATTCACAACTCTGAATGCACTCAAACATATTTGAACCAACAATCAAGTCCATTTCTTGTATCCCATCACAGGAATTACAAGCACACAGGAATTACAAAGAAGAAAGGAGTACAGCTTCTCTTTCTCACACACACAATAAAAACAAGTGAACTGTGAATGAGCAATCCCCAATTAAGAGACCTCAGATGTGCTTTGTTTCATGGCCACTAGATTCTTCCCAACACCCTTGTAAACATGCAGTGCTCCCCATATCTTACCGAAGCCAGGCCAGGCATTGTCTTCTCAAGATTAAAGAATTCATTGAAGTCAAAATCTCCAGCTGGTTGATCTGGGAGAACTTCTGCATGAGGAACTTCTTGATCGGCTCCGGTCTCTCGGACCAACCGTGGCTCCTCAGGAAGACCCCCGTTACACTCAACTATGAGAGAGCAAGAGAGAATTTTACATCATGTGCAACAAAATAAAGCTGAAAAAGAAACCAGCAACAGAAAGCGTTTCTCCACATGCCATCTTTCACAGACTCCGTCCTCTTCCGGGAACGCTTAGGTTTCCGCTTGTCATCCTCTAGAATCTTATCGTCAAATCCAATTAGTTCAATGGTCTCTGACTGGCTGGTGGGTCCACCAGAAAACCATTCTGGCTCCTCCTCAACATAAGAATCATTTCTTCTCCTCTCACTGAACACTCTTTTGTCTCCAAAGTCTCTCTGAAAGACACAGAAATACTAGGTACATCAACTGATTAATTCAGCAAAATTAGTCTAAACCTCCTTTGTCAATAATCTGCTATAAATGAGGAACACAGTAGAGTACTCCCAAAGCAAACTCCACATATCCCCATCATTGCACACACAGGTTGTTACTTTATACAACCAATCAGCCAAATGGTTGTTTTATCCAGCTCTAGTAATAAAACTGGTCAATTAACAAATGACTTGTGCATGGAATCAGTTTAGAACATTGCATCCAGACGTTTTTCTTCATTACCCTGAATCGCTTGTCCTTAAAATCACGTTCTCTTTCTCGTTCTCGCTCCTTGTCCACACGAGTGTCCCGCTCAAACGCACGCGTTGCCATAATACGGCCACTTCCAATACGACGCGAGCCCCCGAGACGAAGTGACTCATTCTCTTTATTCTCCAGAGGGCTGCTGGGACGTCGAGAAAGGGCAGAAGGTGCCACTTGACAACCACCTCCAAAACTACGGCGCTGTGGACTAAGAACTACCTCCAAATCATCCTCTTTAAGACGCTCTCGTGGGTCTAGAAGGCAAGGTGTTCACAGAAAGGTGAAATTTTCAACATAAATTTATTCCTACACATCCCTCTTGAAAACACATGCCATCTTGAAAACTTACCTGCAATTCTACGTTTCAGAGGAACTCTTTCCTCAGCATAGTCTCTCTTGTATCCATCTACTGGCGAGTTGCGCTCCGAGGGATACAGTGACGCATGCCATTTTTCAGGGTCCCACACACCATCACTATATATTTGAAAGGCAAGTTCATGCCTTAGCAGTTGGCAACAATACGACTGTCACAGTCAGCAACATTTATTACACAAATCCAGAGACCAATTGTATTCCAAGGTCATTAAACACTTATGTAATGAAAAAAGAGGTAACAAATTATGGACTTTCAAAACTAAACCTTCATATCAAAGTCACCTGTCATATTTCTCCGACAGACACTCTGGTCTCTCATTAGAAATTGGTAACTCTTTGATTTCCAAAAGCTCTTCCTGTGAAAGGAAATCAAACACAGCCAAGTGAAAAGTATGCAAGCCTAAATTTATTAGCCAATATACATTATTTAGAACACAACATGAGCAAGACTTATTGGTTGATTAGACCTGACCTTGGTGTAACGGTAAGCAGAGGTTATGACAGAATCCTTCACTGTGTGTCCTGTTTTATCGCCATTTTCCTGATCCTCTATGCAAGCATCTTTCTCCATGACTGAAGCAAGAGGCCAAATCAAAATAAAACTTCTTTAGACACTCGAAACACCTGCTGGCATAGAATTTGGGAATCAATCAGCTGTGACAATGGAAATATCAAAATGTCTTAAAACTTAAATACTAAAGACAAACAGGAATTGCAGGTTGTGAACACACGACTTAAGCATGCAATAAATGTCTGGCATTAAGAAGGGTGTTTAAGATATCCGTGGTAATTGTAGTTACCAAGTAAAATCTGGCATATGTAATTTGTGTATTGCACAATAATAAAAGAAGTGGCTTAGGATAACATTTCACTGCGCGTTGTACGTGTAATTATGCATGTGACAAAGAATCTTGATAAGCACATCTAAATCCCCTGTCCAGTGTGAAATACTAGTATATTTGCTCAAGAAAAACTGTTTGAAAGAGCTCTAAATGGTTCATTTAAATACTGACACACTGTCAAGGCCAGAATTTAAATGTTATCACACACAGCGTTTCCTTAAGTTTGTTTAAACAGCAACTCATTGCTGGTTTACTGCTGCTTCAACGTCAATGACATTAGAGTCCAATAGTATATTAATTATTAGGGCAAAATCGATTAAAGTTCCGGTGTTTTAACCAACCAACCAAGCATTATCAAATAACCAGTTCGCAACCAGTGGCTAACTTACCTGTTTCAGTATAAAACAATACAAACTACAACGCTACGCTGGTTTGTTGTTTTTTTATTTAAGTTAATGAAACTTACCTGGTTCTAAAGAAAATTACACCCCAGGCTTCTCCCTTCTTCTGAAGATGCTACAGTTAGCTAGCTCGTACAGTACAGTTAGCTACACTCGATATGTAGCTAAACTGAAGTGTGTCCAAACGACTCAGTTAACTGATCGATGACTTTTAAAATGTACTCTTATGATACGTTTGGCCAAATCCGAGAAATAGAAACGGCCGAAGTACTCGAGCTTTGACAGAAATCTAGCCGGCTAGGGAGCATCCAGCCAAACTGGCTAAACGTTCACAAACCGACGCCGCCAGTTAGTGTTTGTTTAGCAAAAAGTTAAGCAATAAACACAGCCCTCCTCTTCTTCCTGCATACACAGATCTATTTAATAACCGAGTTTAACAAATTAAACGTGTCCACGATGTTTTTCCAGAAGGTTTATCCTGCTGTTTGCAGGCTACCTTAAGAAAAACAATAGCACAAAGCTAACCGGCTAACCCAGCTAACAGGCTAGCTTAGCCAAATGATTACTACTCACTACTGAGCATAATGAGACCAGAAAGGGGGCTAAAAGGGGCTAAAGAGAGACTTTCTCAAAAGGACAATAAGTTGAGAGTCGCTGTGCAGACTAACTGGGACTGGAACTAAAAGTATACCTCGGGTTACTTTAGTTATAAACTCTCTCTCTCTTTCTCTCTCTCTCTCCCCCTCAGTCTCTCTGTTGTGTCTCCAGACGCTCAGCAGCAGATTTCTCCAGATCACCACAGGCTCTGAGAGAGGGCCCGGCCAAGGATTATATAGAGACCACTGCTGCCTTCCCCACAATGGATCTGGATATATACTTAATTTTTTTTTTTTTTTACAGATTTCTTAATTTTATAACATATCACACATGAATTAGTTTTTAAATGTATCTCAAAATTCACAGTGTGATTACAGAGCAATAGACCCAATAGTTGTCAGGCATCAGACTGGCCTCCTATGATCAACCAACCTGGCTTTGTAAGGTTTACTTTTGTAAGGGATAGATAATACTGAATTTATTATCGGTATCAGGAAAGATCAATCCTGATCCCGACACTGATACTTTTGAAAAAAATTGAAACATTTAAAAATCTTTTGTGATTTCTACAGTAAAGACAAGCAACTGTGGATTTCAAAACTCGTAACTGAAAGTCTGTGAATTTAGCCATTTGCACTTTTATTGCACTTTCTATTTTTTTTTTATTGATCTTCTATATATTCTTTTATTTCCTCCATTACTTTATTCCATTTTATTTTATTTTGTATTCTATTTCTGTAAAGCACATCGAATGCCCTTTGATGATAATACATGCATGTCTTATAGTGCTGGGCACATTAGAATTGTAAGCAATGGGCCAGTTGTTGGATGGTGTCATATTTTTCTCTCAATAAACACTCCTTGGTTGGTATGTTCAGCGAAAGACTTTTGTTCCTGAAACACTTTGTCTTAGAGAGATAAGAAGTATACGGAAATTAAAACAGTTTAATTCATTTTACAACCAGGCATTCTCCAACACACAATATTTAACCCAAGTAAGAGGTTATAAGAATATGACAGGTCAGCAAGTGTTGTACATATTTGCTTTGGTACATTTTTAGTCTGTAACCAGAAATGAACAGTCTCTAGGTGCACTGTGTTAGTTACAAAAACTAATAACTGTATACACTTTTAATTGTTACCTATAAATATATTTGTGACAAAAAGCACACTGTGTGAACAATTCCAATTATATATACATTTATGTATATTAGGGCTGCTATAATAGCTTCCTGATGGCCGTTATATATATTGTATCATATGTATATATTTTCCCTCTGCCTTTCCAAAACCCAAAATTCCTTTAACCTTTCCATGCTAGACTGCAAGGTGTTTTAGGATCAGGGTCTTAAAAGTTCCCTTTCTGTCTAGCTTCAGTTTATCCTACAGTAGAATTTCCTGACCCAATTCAGAATTCATTGCTCTGAAAAACGATGGCAGGCTCCTTGCCCATTAGTGGCAAAAGTGCAGCAACACAGCCCCACACTATGACACCACCTCTGTGGTTTCATATATGCACTCCAGGTGGTCTTTAAACTTTAAACAGACAGCAGGGTTCTTCCTGGAGAGCTGTGGCCTCCTCCATGATATAATTCCATCTTGTTCTTCTGACATTATCATCAGCTAGTGTGGTGGTAGATGGCAGACCTGTAGATGTTAGCTTAGGGTTTTGTGACCTTGCAAAAGATGACATACCTTGCTCCTGAAGCAAGTTTTTCTGAATGACCACTCCTGGAGAGCGGTCCAGTCAGAATTCTTCAAACATCACCAATCTAGAAATTCACATGCTTTTGCTAATAAAGTTGGATCATGGATAATGTTGGATCTCTTTGTTCTCTCTCCCTCTCTTTCTCTCTCTCTCTCTCGTTCTAGCTCTCTCTCTCTCTCGTTCTAGCTCTCTCTCTCTCTCTCTCGTTCTAGCTCTCTCTCTCTCTCTCTCTCGTTCTAGCTCTCTCTCTCTCTCTCTCGTTCTAGCTCTCTCTCTCTCTCTCGTTCTAGCTCTCTCTCTCTCTCTCTCTCGTTCTAGCTCTCTCTCTCTCTCTCTCTCTCGTTCTAGCTCTCTCTCTCTCTCTCTCGTTCTAGCTCTCTCTCTCTCTCTCTCTCTCCTTCTGGCTCTCTCTCTCTCTCGCTCAAGGCCCTGATTGCAACCATTCAGTGTTGCCAACTTAGCGACTTTTCAGACCCCCTTGACGACTTTTTTTCAAAAAAGCGCCTAGCGACAGCATATTCCCGCGACCGCACCGCAGCTGACATAGATGTGAATGAGCTGCTCATGTGCAAATACCACGTAATTACGTCATCAATATGCAAATATACGCATGACGTCATCTAAAGACATTTGATGACTTTTCGAGCCGACTTTCGCTACTTTCCATTGGAAATAGTTGGCAACACTGCAACCATTTGTTTCAGATCCAGTGTGTAGCTGTTCATTCTAAAGGTCCTGTCTTTATGCAGTCGGATTTTTCTGACGTATTGAGTAAAAGCTATGGCCTCAGGCCTGTTGTGACATCTTGATTAATCCAGCTTCTATGAGTTCCTTCTTACTTAAATGTAGCTCACTTGCTTGCCCCCCCCCCCCTTTCTCTCTCTGGTCGGTTTTTGTGTCCAGTGTTGAGGTTAATAATTTCCTCGTTAAATTGTGAGGAAATATGTTATTAAATTTGTTTTGGAAAGATATTACTTTACCCCGTCACTTCACTTCACACTTTACGCTGCAGCAGTTGAAGCTTGAAGTCGTGCTGGTAGTAAAAATATTGTGGAGCTGGTAAAAGGTAGTAAATTCAACTTTAGAGTCTCTGTATAAACCCTGTATAGATGAGTGGCTTCGGCTCGGGTCTGTGGAAGGAAGAGGCAGCTGTTGGCCTAGTGGTCAGGGAGTACGTCCTCAGATCAGAAGGTTGTGGGTTTAAACACCTGGACCGAGGGCCCTTGAGCATGGTACCGCCCCCACACTCTGCTCCGGATCGGCGGTGGCCCCCTGCTTCACTTGGTGAACGGATCAAATGCGCAGAGAGAATTTCGCACCGTTCACACTGTGCGCTGTGGTGAGCTCATGACTCCACAGGGCCACTTTACTCTGTATTTCCGCTGCTTTAGTGTTTTACAGACTGTAGTATTTGGATCTCAGTGTTTCGGCACTCTTGGTCTTGATTGAATTGATTTTTGTACCTGTTCTACTTTTCAGTTTAGCTTTTTGTGTTGTTTTGTCAAATATTAGTTGTAAGTTCTGGTTGCGCTCTGGAACCCCTCTGTCCTGTTTTGGGCCGGTCTGGCTGCCTGAGGGCTGTGTGAGGGTGTGTGGTGCTGTTAGGGTTAGGGCTTTAAGAGTGAGATCACCTCGACTGTGAGCTTCCCCTCGTAACCTGTCCCCTTTTAACCTGCTACTGATGCTGTACAGACCCAGACTCTGACAGAGCTCTGCTGAACGTCTGGTCCTGGGTGTTCCTGGGAGCAGAAGGTCGGTTGTTGTTACTGAAAGACATTTCTTTCTTCAGATATTTGTTGTCTTCTGTTTTTGAGGAAACCGAGCCGTGTTCTAGTTCTAGCCTTAAAGTCCCCACACATGGGCTCATTTCTCTGGGCTTGTTCTGGGACCCTGTCACTAAAGTAATGGGAGGACTCAGCTGGGGGACGTATGTGGTACAGAGAAATGAGTCTTTCTTTATGGACATCTCTTTATTTTTTATTCTCTCTCTCTCTCTCTCTGTCTCTCTCTCTCTCTCTCTGTCTCTCTCTCTCTCTCTCTCTCTCTCTCTCTCTCTCT
>JBBPDE010000107.1:14365442-14382170 GCA_037974605.1 Nannopetersius ansorgii | reverse complement strand
TCTGTTCTGTTCTGTTCTGTTCTGTTCTGCCCTGCTCTTGTGTTGCACCATGGTCCTTGAGGAACATTGTTTCATTTTTACTATGTACTGTGTATATGGTAGAAATGACAATAAAATCTACTTGACTTGACTGCATTTTTCACAGTTATATGACTTTCTTTCCTCCTGATTTTATCTCTTTCAATGTTCTAGATTTTGGAGGCTTCCTGCAGGTCAGACTGACGCCAAGTCTACACCATTAGCTGCACCATCTCTCCCAGTCCCCTCTGTCCAATTTTTACCAGCCCTGTCGCAGCCTCCTGTCCCTATCTTCTCCAAACCAGAGCAACCTCCTGTTCTGGATTTAAAATCTTCTGCCCCAGCCTTCACACCTGGTCCCACAGAGAACAGGACCACACTGTCCAGCAACGTGACCCAGGCAGTGCTGCTACCTCCTTCTTCATTTGCTGAACCCAGAGTACAGAGCAAGGTGCACATATCCAGTTAAACAGTGCATATTTTAGGCTTTTAAGAATATAAGCCATACTTGTTGACATGTAAAGAACCAATCATAGTAATAAAAGAGAACCATTTCCATCTGTCTTATCCACTGGGTATGTTTGTTTGTACTTGTCATTCTTGCCCACAGATAAAGCAGACAAATTCAACACTCAAGGATCCCCCACTTCTCACCCCTCATGATTTTACACGCTGTAACCTGCCTGACCAAAGTAAAAACAAAGAACACAAACACACTTATTGTTGAACGCCAAGAAATATGTTGGAGTAAGATTGAGACTTGAATGATCTAGTTCCAGTTAGGTTGTAGTAATAAACTGCTGGATGCATGTGGTCCTGTGTCATTCTTGTGACTTATTTGCAGGTATATGTGAACGACTTACTCTGAACAAGGAAGATGATGAAAATGCAGCAAGCATGCTTGTGCAGGAATCCTGTGACCTGACCGAATCTCTGAACCAAGAACTCCTGGACATCAGACTGGATCTGCAGAGATACCAGCAAGACAGAAATCAGCTGCAGTATGTACTGTGAAACTGAGCTTCAGTACAGCTAAAAATGTACTGTGGTCTTAAATGATTAAATAATGTCTGTTTGTCTCTGTGTACAGGACCTGGCGTAAGCTTCAGACGGTTATGAAGAATTGGCTCCAGACTACAGGCAGTGATGGGGAAACTGAGGAGAGAGAGAACACCATGCAAGAACTAAACATGGTAACTTTCATGGCATTGCATTCTCTCACTTTCAGACCAAACTCAAACAGAATGATCTAGACCTGGTGTGTCGGACTCCTGTCCTGTAGGGGTGTTTCAGCACGTTTTGGTGATTTCTGTACCCAGAAACCCCTGGTTCACTCACCAGTTAATTGTCAGGTTTAGTGAATGTGTGTTGAGGAGGAGAACCATCAAACTGTGCTTGACACTCCAGGATCGGGGGTTTGACAGCCCTGATCTAGACAGATCTAGGCTTGAGCCTTGTTTTCAAATACTTTGAAAATGTTTTGGAAACTTGTACTGCTAGGTAGGTGTTTTACTCATTTTAAGTACTTGTAAGGTTTGCACTTCAGAAGTTTCTATGTCTGTTTTTATTGTCACATACATACATACATACATACATAAAGTACAGAGGTAAAAAGTAGTGTAGACATTTTATAGATAACGTCAAACAAAGTAAGAAAAACAGAAGCCCAATGTATACACAATCAAGTATTATCCTTCTGTGACTTTAGTTGTGTTTAAAAACCTTTGTGTTTTCAATTATATTCTAATTGATTTTTAAATCAGGTTCTTTCTATAAATACAAAAAATAATCCAGTAATACTTATTGAGTTGATGAGAGACTGCACTGGGGGAAAAATCTGTTATTTTAGTCCATATGCATTGCAGGCTTGGAATTAACACAGGTGAACATTTTGGAAGACGATAAATGGTTTCTGTTGATACTAGATCCTTCTGGTTTACATTTAGCACACATTCTTTCGGGAGATAAGCATAAATCTGTCTGTGAAAAGCAGCTGCCCAGTATAGCAGTGTTTTTAGGTGAATGGTCTGGGGTGGGTTGCTCAGAAATGGTTTGTATGGCTATGGTGTATTGTCTTTTACAACTCTGAGTGAGTAAGCTATTTGAGTTGTTGTCACTGTTTTTTACAGCTGGAGAACCGTATTTCTGCTCTGTCAGCACAACTGGCTGAAAGAAAGCCCACCATGATCTGCCATGCTGCAAGGATCAACAGCATAGAGCTCCAGCTACTTGGATCGGACGTTAAAACATAGTATGCATTCTGCTTGGATATGCACTTTATATAAATGCAATCCTGATTTTTGACTGTTATTAAACTAAAATGATCTTTAACAGTTTATTGTAACCTGTAAATGGTCATATTTGGTTTTGCTGGTATTTTTTAATGTCTCTCTGGGAAAATCTGTCTTGAATAATGAAGATAAGTTCTGTAGAACTGCATCAAGTTCAGAATGAAATGTGTGTAAATATAAGTAAACTGATGAAAGTCTGTGCTTTGCATGGTTTTATTAGACATTTATTTATTTGAAATTAAAAAATCATGCTTTATATTTGAAGAACTGTTGTTTTCATTGCTGACTGGGCAGCGTGCAAGAATGCAAGACTCCTTGGAAAGTCTGGTGTGCGTAGAAATAATGAAATTTGGTAAATGAAATGAAAATGAATATGAAATGAAACCAAACACCAGGTTGCAGATCTTGTGGGGGAAAAGCTGTGAAAATTGCAGGCAATGTATGATGTCTGGAAATGTCAGTGTGACAAAGTTCTGCTGTAATTCTTTCCACATGTGCTGAGGCCTAAGAAAAATGTTCACTTTAAAAAACACTCACTGATTGCCCAACAGTTCAGATAGTGAGCCCAGAATGAGCACAGACAGGCTCCCTCTCTTGGAGTAAGCTCACTGCAGGCTCTTTCAGATCAGATCATGCAATCATGAAGGTAGCTTGTGGAATGGTCATCATCATCATCATCATCATCTCTTCTGCCACTTGGGGTAAGTAAAGCATGTAAATTACAATCAAAAACCTGCAGAAATGTTTGTATCTTTTCTTGTGTCTAAAGACAGTGAAGGAAATGTTGTTGCACACATTCACTGTGCTGTATTTGTTGCTCTGACTACCAAGTTAAACCAGGTGGTCATCTATAAAACAGTACTATAAACATTCCTCTGTAGTCTTAACTCTGCTCATTATGAAGCTGATTCCATGTACAGTGTTTGGAATAGTTGGATCTGGAGGACTGAACTAGTTTGTTTTGTTTAGGATGTTGTAGTACTAAGCTGTTTGTGTTGCACAGCAAAGAAGATGCGCTGGTGTACGGTGTCGGAGCCAGAGCAGAGGAAATGTGCAGACTTGGCTAAAGCATTAGTGGCTGCCTTACCTCCGACTGCAGTTACAGCCTTTGCACGACTGTCCTGTGTGAGAGCCTTCGGCACAGCTGACTGCATCAATAAGATACGAGTGGGTTAAATGTCACACATTTTAAAACAAGCCCATTAAATTTTTTAAATGTAGTTATCGTACACAAATATGTTAATATAATGAACAACACCTGAGTAAGAGTGAAAGTCAGAAAAACTAAGAATGAACAACTGGCAGAAGTACTGCAGTGCTGTGTGTCCTGGATGGCTGGCCTTCCTGATTTATTTTTGCACATTTGTCAAACTTTAATGTTTTCAGATTATTGAACAAATTTAAATACTTGACAAAGATAACCCAAGTAACCCACAAAATGCAGTTTTTAAGTGAAATTAAGGAAATAAACTATCCAAATCTACATGGCCCTGAATGAAAAAGTAATTGCACCCCTTGTGAAATCATGAAGTAACTAATCATACTGTTTGGAAAACTGAGTGCTATTTAATTAGCCATGTCCAGGCCTGATTACTGCCAGACCTGCTGAATCAAGAGATCAAAGAAGACATCATGCCGCAATCTGAAGAAATTTAGGAACAGATGAGAAACAAATGAATGCACATCTATCGCTCTGGAAAGGATTACAAAGCTGTTCTCTGGGACTCCAGCAAACCAAGGTGAGGGCAATTATACACAAATGGAGAAAACATGGAACAGTGGTGATCTTTCCTAGGAGAGCCCAGCCTACAGAAATTACCCCAAGAGCTCAGCGATGACTCCAGGAGGTCACAAAACATCCCAGAATAACATCTAAAGAACTGCAGGTCAGTGTTCATGACTTAACCATAAGAAAGAGACGCAGCTAAAACGGCATCCATGAGAGTGTTTCAGGTGAAAACCACCACTGACCAAAAATAACAAGGGCTCGTCTTATTTCTGCCAAAAACATCTGGATGATCCTCAAGTCTTTTGGGAGAATATTCTGTGGACTGACGAAACTAGGAGTTGAACTTTTTGGTAGGTGTGTGGCTCGTTACATCTGGCGTAAATATAACACAGCATTTCAGAAAAAGATCATCATACCAACAGTCAAACATGGTGGTGGTACTGTGATGGTCCGGGGCTGAATGAATTCGGCATTTTAACAGCAAATCCTGAAATTGAATGAAATAGAATAGAGTGAAAAGCTGAAGTGCACCTGCAGCAGGAAAGTGATCCAAGACACACCAGCATGTTCACCTCTGAATGGGTATAAAAAAGCATAATGAAGCTTTTGGAGTGGCCTAGGCAAAGTCCAGACTTGAATCCAATTGAGGTGCTGTGGCATGACCTTAAAAAGGCAGTTCATGCTCCAATATGGCTGAATTATAACAATTCTCCAAAGAAGGGTGAGCCAGAATTCCTCTGCAGCGATGTGAAAGACTCCTTGCCAATTACTGCAAACGCTTAATTGCAGTTGTTGCTGCTACCAGTTATTAGGTTTAGGGGGCAATTACGTTTTCACATAAGGTCATGTAGGTTTGGATAGTTTTTCCTTAATAAATCATCACTTAAAAACATTTTTTACTTGGGTTATTTTGTCTAGTATTTAAATTCGTTTAATCTGAAACATTTAAGTGTGACAAAAAAAAAAAAAGAAATCAAAGGGTGCAAATACTTTTTCACAGTACTGTACTTTGGTGCAATTCCAAACCTCTCACAATTTGTCTTTTTGTTGTGATAACTGCCCTCATCAGTCCTTTCATATTTAAACAGCATATTGTCAGCAAGAGTTTAAAACTGCCTGTTTAACAATACTTAAAAACAAAAAAACTTTCCAGAGTGGAAAATTCTGTTTTCTTTATAGTTGTGGTGATGACGGTTTCAGTGTTTACAGGACAAATACCTTCATTTTATTTATAATCCAAAATGAGCAGTGAACATACATTTTAAAATATATATTTTTCAGGCCAAAGTTTTCCCTATTAAATATTGTGAAATGTCTCGGACATAAAGAAGTGTATCATTACTATTTAATGTGATAACTGTCTGCTTTTTGAGACATTTCAAATGTTAGTACTGCAAATAGTGCTGTGGTTTCTTCTGAACAGAAAATTTCACATCAAACTACTCTGAATGATCTTGTTTATATATTGGTGATTTCATTATACAGTCTTTAATCTGGGGAATTCCCCAATAATCTCTGGTAAAGATTAAACCATTTTCTTGAGAATTTCTGTCCATTTTAACCCACACATTCATGAGCAGTACGTACATCGGTCCAAATCTGTGTTTGGTTGGACAGGCAAGATGGAACACTGGCACACTGACTGAAATGCAAAATTATTAATATCATTTTATTTAAAGGAGCCTTTTAAGGCACTCAAGGACTCATTACAGACGAGTAGACCAGAGTATGAATTAATAATGCAAAAGAAGACAAATAAAAACAGATAATTAAACATTGTATAAATGGGGGGGGGGTGCATGATTAAAGGATCTAAACCCCGCGGTGGACAAACCAGCAGAAGGCATAGTCAGTAGATTGGAATAGAAAGATCTGAGGGTACGGGAGGGTGTGTAGATGTGTAAGAGGTCAGGAATGTACAGGGGTGCCAGGTTATGATCAGCTTTGAATGTTAAAAAAAATCAACTTGATGTTTTACTGCAAGCCAGTCCAGGTTGAAAGGGACTGGGGAGATTCTGGTAATAACACAGGCAGCAGATTTCTGTACTGACAGAAGCTTATGCACAAGCTTGTCAGGGAGGCCGGCCAGGTTATCAGATCTTATTTCCAGTTATCAAATTGGAACAAGAAGTGAAACTATGAAATAGGCACACAAACACTGGCTGAAATTTGTATGCATTTAATACAACTGTTGGCAAAATGGATAGGAACTTTCAGAGACTGGTTGTCTGTGAGAACTTCTTTTAGTAAACCATGGGAAAATCTAAAGTATTACAGTTAGAAAAAATGTGCACAATATAAGTTTGTTCCCAGGAGCTTAAATCCAGACTACTTTACAGCCCAATTTACTTTACTTTAGTACATACTATACCTATATCATGTTAAAACTTTTGCAGGTGTTACTCAGAAGGCGAAGTGTTCTCTATTGACAGGCGATGAATGTACCACGAAGTACTTTATTAAAGTGTAAACAGCTCTTTACAAACGTACTCAAAAGCTCAACAATGAAAATATAAGTAATGTTGGGTGCTTGATGAAGTTATGTGCTAGACTAGCTATACCGTAAACCTGCTATTCCCATGATGGCCATGATAAGCAGTGATATTTCAATTCTTGACTGTTGACATGCTACCTTTCTTGTGCTCTCAGGGTAATAAGGCTGACATTGTGACTCTGGATGCAGGAGAGGTCTATTCTGCCGTAAAACAGTTTGGTCTCACAACAGTCGCCAAAGAGATTTATACTGATGGTACTGATATATCATGACATTATGAATGATCAGACATGTTAGCAGGTTTTCTATTTGTCAGTCATAGTCTTGTTTGGTCTAAGAATCTGAGTTTCCTCATCTAGCTGGGATGTATAATAATATTTCTTCAAAGCAGGTCTAACATCCTTATCCACATGTTCTTTTTCAGGTGGCTGTATTCTGGCTGTGGCAGTAGTGAGGAACTCTAGCTCTTTGGATATCCGCTCTCTCCTGGGTGCGAGGAGCTGTCACAGTGGAGCTCGATGGACTGCAGGCTGGAGTCTTCCTTTGGGGCACCTCCTCTCCCGCAACTACCTACCATGGGCTGAGGAACAGCCTCTCAGTCAGGGTGAATAGTTCTGGCTATTTTTATGGTAAAAACCAACAGGAAAAACAGAAGTTAATATTAAAGGGCCACACCCCCGGTTATACACATTTAGTACATTTAATACTTTTATTTGAAAAATTGCAAAAGAAAACATAATTAAGGTTCAATGCTGTTAGCTGTTTGAAGGTCATCTTCATTGAGTCACTTAGAGGCATGTTTTGTTTAGTAAAGATTTTCAAATGCGATGTGATTCTCTCTTTTTGTTCTTTGCCAGCGGTTAGTGCCTTCTTCAATGCCAGCTGTGTGCCTGGAGCAGCTGCCATGGCAATCAGCCTGTGTTCTCAGTGCCAGGGTAAAAAATCATATAACCCACAGAAGAACTTCCACTGTGAGACTTCTCACAGCGAACCATTCTACCACAACCAAGGGGCCCTCAGGTTGAAAAACATGCATTTACATACATATACTAGCACTCATGCTCAGTAGTTTGCTCATGAAAACACAGGGACTTCATACCACTAAAAGATTAATCATTTTTATATCAAAATAGTGTAATAAACAATGCTAGCTTCACTTATAAGTAGGAAAACTGAACCCAGTAACAGCCTGTAAAGTGATTATGACCAGCCAAAAGCAGCGGAACACTGATGGGCTGTATATGTGATGGCACAAACAAAGCTAACTAGAACTCTGGAACACATTGCCATTTGTGCTGGGTGGTATTGAGAACATTCAGTGTCAGTGTTAGAAAACAGATTGATCTGTTCTTTTTGTCTATCAGAGCCAATAGGTATAAAGCACAATATCACTACACTGGTGTGGAGGATCTATTTTCCAGCATTTATTCATACTGGTGGTTAACAACCCTCCTGGTCTACTCTTATCTATTCAAATATGAAACACCACTGATCAGTGACTACTGAAGGGTATGTTTACTCTTACTGTTGCTCTCAGGTGCCTCAAATCTGGAGCAGGAGACGTGGCCTTTGTGGATCATACAGCTCTGGACAACATAGACGGTTAATGCAATATTGTATTTCATGCTGCTTTGTTGATCTGCCAAACTACTGACTATATAACCTGCCTGGCCCACTTTCTATTCTTCAATGTCTGATCTCTACAGAAAGTGAAAAGGACGGGTACAAGTTATTGTGCACAGACGGTACTCAGGCGCCACTCAGCAGTTTCAAGAAGTGCAATCTTGGACGTGGGCCTGGTGCAGGTGTAGTCACACGACTGAACAACCGTAAGATTGCCCGCAAGTTCCTGTTAGCTGCTCAGGTAGCAACCTTTATGTGTGCTTGTGTCAGTGGTTCCCCCATATTGTCTTTTAAATGCTTTTTTAAATTGTAAAAAAAATATGTTCATTAGATGGCGTTTGGCTTGAGGGGAAGAGAACGGCAGCGTTTCCAGCTTTTTAATTCATCAGCTTACGGCATGACTGACCTGCTCTTCAGTGACGTGACTGAGAAACTGTCCATCCTGCAGGAAGACATGGACATCAGTCAGGTTCTGGGACTGGACTATGTTGCTTTGCTCAAGGGCCTTGGACATGAAGGTACAATCTGTCCCAGCTTTCTGGGTTTGTGAATGGTGTAAGAGATAGGAAGAGAGTGCTTGTATAAAAATGCTATTTTGTGGCCATTGTCTTTTTATGTCCTTTTGTATCTCATCTAATCTAATCATCAACATAGCTGTGTGTGTGTGTGTGTGTGTGTGTGTGTGTGTGTGTAGGCAGTTCTCTGGAGGACAGCGTGGTGAGGTGGTGCTGTATAAGTAATGCTGAACAGAAGAAGTGTGAGCGGTGGGCTCTCAGCTTTAAGTCAGACCCTTTGGTGTGTGTGAGAGCCTCATCCATGAGTGACTGCATTGAGAAGATCAAGGTCCAGTAAGACGAAGCTAACTGATGTTTTGCTCTCAGCCTCTGATTAATCATAGTGTTCAGACATATACTTTTGTGATGAGATCACTGTTCAGGTCACCTTTTGATGATCTTTCCATGTAGATATTTTTTGTGCAACATCTCTGCGCAGAGTGCTGGTACATCACTCCTGCTTAAGCCAGATCTTGTTTGTAGTGATGGCTATGATGTTGGGGTTTTACTTTGCATATATGATCATTCTATAAGCATTTTTGTTGGTCGTCCAGATCTGCTCTTACTTATGTAATCAAATGACAGACCAGGTTTCTGTTTTCTCACAGAGGGATGAAGTGGATGCGGTGTCCCTGGATGCCACACATACCTTTATAGCTGGAAAGTGTGGCCTAGTGCCTGTAGTGACTGAGTATTATGGTAAACAACGTCCCATCGACAATTAGAGTTTCTTGTTATGTTTGTATTTCTTTTCTCTCTTGCCTAATGTATACTTATGTATATATGTTTTAATACATTCTGTCCATAAGGGGAAACGTGTGAATTCCCCCAAGGAGAAGGTGGTCATCTTGAAAGTAAAGGTAAATGTGGAGATGGAGCACACTTACTATTACATTGGAATCAGAATCAGAATCAGAAAACTTTATTTATCCCGGAGGAAATTGCTCAAAGGGCAGTAGGTAGAATAGGAGGGGAAATCCACTGTTCTGGGGAAAGTATAATTCTTCTGATTTTATTACAGAAAATGGTTACAGATACCTTTTCCCTTTTCTCATCCGTTAGACATGTTTTGACCTACAAGGTGTTCATTTTCTAAATACTTTCATGTGTTTTCATATATTTATATAGACAGCAGTTGCTTCATTTCTTGTGACTCTTTTTATTCAAATCTGTGTGCTTGGCTGTGTCTATTTCTCAATGACATTTTAGAATTTGTGGAATTTCCCCCCAGACAAAGTTTGATGAAAATGTTCATTATACAACTCAGCTGTACATGTGCATGTTTGAACCCAGGCTTTTTTTTAATTATTATTATGTAGACTTGCCATCAGTGTATGGTGTGGCAGTGGTACGGCGCTCCAGTAGAAATGTGTATATTGGAAACATGGGTGGCCGACGCTCCTGCCATGGTCACATGTATGGCCCAGCAGGATGGGTTCTGCCTGCCAAACACACTCTCAGCACAGAACATAACAACAGTGCCTCCTGTGAACCAAACAAAGGTACTACAGCTGATTCTATTTCATGCATTGGAACATTTTTTTTAACTATTGTTAATATTAAGTAATCTCTCACTAAGTCTTTTGATTAGCTGTGGTGTACCTGTGATCACAGTGTACTCTGAGGTCTTCTGGAAGGGCTGTTTGCCAGGAGGCCAGGGCAACCTGTGTAAAGTGTGTATTGGTGGGACAGAGGAAGCTGCCAGCAAACGCTGCTCTGACAACCACAATGAGCGCTATTATGGAAACATGGGAGCACTGAGGTAAGAGAAAGCACATACAGCAGCATCCATGTTTAATAAATGAGCTCTAGAGCTTATGTCTACAAATATGTAGACTTATATAATACTTACTCTGTTGTAGGTGTCTGGTTGGAGACCCTACTGGGAAAAGCTATGGAGATGTTGCTTTTATGGAACACCACAACTTGGAGAGCAACATCGAACGTAACATGAATTACACCCTTACCCTGTGAAATGTATTGGTTAAAAAGTTTGATTGCTTTGCCTTTCAGTAATGGTAGTCCAGCATGGTTCTCAGATATATGGAACTTTGGCTGGAATTTACAGATGTTTTTTCCCCCAAAAAATGTATGAGGCTAATGCACTTTATATGCACTGGAGATGACTGTAGACCTAAATCATCCCACAACTGTGGGATTATACTCACCGTTTTGCACAGTTTGAGAGTTAATGTGGTATAAGTTTATATTGTTATTTATATAAGCCTCATATATCCAGTGAAATGCTCAGAAAGCAAAGTAAGGACACCAAACATGTATTTGCTGAAACACCGCATTTTAAGTAAAAGAAAGCACTGCAATTTTTAGTTCCTAGTTCATAAAAAATACTGGGTAATAATTTGTTGGACTCTGAATAATAAGCCTGGCGTTTAAGGGCTTAAAACGGTCTCTGTCATATGAAAGGTCCTTTCGAAAGCAGAGTATTCCATTGTGAAAGTATACCATGACAAAAATGACTAAATTACTTATATGTTTTATATTTTTTAAGGTACATTAATGTAATACTATGTTCAATGGGTAGATCTGAACAGCAGTGGCTGGGCTGAGGGTTGGCTTTCCTGGGATTTTGAGTTGTTGTGTCCGGATGGAGGGCGATCTACACTGAGGGAATGGAGGAGCTGTAACCTGGGAGCCATACCACCTAACACAGTCATGACACGACCCGTACTCACTGCTCGCATCTACGACTTCCTCATGAAGTCACAGGTCTCAACATGTCATTTATTTCATCTAGAGCTGTGTAATACCAATGTTGTGTAATTTCTGTCATAACATTCAAATGATTTGAAAACGTTTTTAATTACAAAGTTGTTTTCATCAGAAATGGAAGGAATATTGTTTATTTGTACATCTTAAAGATCATTAAAAAAATTAGATTTCTGTCTTCAGGAGACCATGATGACCCGTCCGAATTCCGAGTTCCATTTATTTGAGTCTCAGCAATACGGTGAAAGTGACCTGCTCTTTAAAGATGCAACACAGTGTCTTGTCCACACCAGTCATAAGAACTACCGCACAATACTGGGAGAGGAGTTTTATTCACACGCAGAAAGTATCTTTGACTGTACACATTCAGGTGAGACAACTTCCGCATATAACTCTAGTATATGCATGTCTTAGGTTAATTTAGTAATGATTTGCATTCAATTTTACTAATTTATTTTTGTTTCTAATGTTTTAAACAGACATTCTGAAGTTTTGCAACCAAGATGTCTGCAGTATCTTCTGAACAACCTGAAGACAGCATATAGCACAGTTGTCTCACTGGTGGAATGCAGTGGACTTGGAATTTTTAAACCCTTTAACAAATAATGCTGTGTGGTTGCAACGCTTAAAATTGTTACAAGTGACAAATAAACCAGAAATAATCATTTGAACACTCTTCTGCACGTTTTAATGGTGCATGATAAAAATGATTCTACACCCTTTACTGGTTCATTTGGGTGGGTTGGGGGTGTGGGGGGCTTAGTATTATTATTTTGTTGTCTAAAGGCAGCGTGGTATGACAATGGTAAGGAATCACAGAGAAAAGTATGAATACAAAGATCATAAAATAACTTTCAGAGAACAGTATAACAATTTTTATTAAAATTTCAACAAATCTTTAAGAAGCTTTAAAAAAGATCTTCTATGCTTTTCTGCTTCTCAAAAAGCAGAAACTGTGGCCCTGGTAGAGGGTTATTACTGTTTTGTCGTTTCTACTTTATTACCAACCATGGTATCAGAAGCCGCTGAAATGCTCCGGGACTACATTTCCCAGAATGCACATTGAAAGCGGAAATGTTTTAAATGAGCCTCTCCAAGGAAGAGTAAGAGTTGTAGTTGAGTAACTATGTGGACAAAATTCTCAGTATCGGTAAGGGTTTTTTTGGTGTTGTTTTTTGGCTGCAGTTAGCTGGTTAGAATTTAACTCTCCCGGTGGTAAGGCTCGTGCTGGACTCGACAGATGACACTGTTAGGCTGAGTGGGTTGTTACTGTATGTCATGCAGGCTGGATAAGCTGTCTAGGGTTATGGGGGACAGGGACAACGCTTAGCTTTTACGTTCTGACTGGATATTATCTGTGGTTGTCAAGTATTTTCTGAACACCTGGATTGAATTCAGTCAAAATTCACCTCAGCCATCTATACTGTCCAGTTATCAGAGTGAGTTGTGTTGTAAAATTAGTACTGGATTCATGAACAGAAAACTAAAATGATGTAACATGCACATTCTGCTCAGTTTCTTCAGCTGTCACTAACAATGCTGGCCATTTATCAAGAAGCCTACTTTACAGAGTGGGCATGGTAATCAACATGGAATATATATTTAATCATTGGCATATCATACAGAATATGTATTGTATTTAGGCTATATTGTATTGTTTTATAGTGTGATAGTGTTCAAATAAAATTTGTTTTAAGTGTTTTTATGTTTTGTCATCTGAATCATGACACTTATTTCTTTACTGTTCTTTGTAAGGCTATTTCTCAGCTTAAAATAGGTCTGGAATGACTGTTGTCTGGTATAATTTGGTAGTTCCCATGCTCAGACAAACTCATTCAAGCTGGAAATCAACAGATGTGTTGAATCTGGTGTGCTGGAGCAGGAAAATCATTGCACTGTGCTGGCACAGACATTCCAGGACTGGTGCCGTGTGCATCGCTGATTTTAAATCTAATGTAAGCAGGGAAAATGAATCAAGATTGCTAACTTGTAGATGCATGAATCTTATCTATGCTTCTACTAAAACCTGTTTGGGTACATGACTTTACATGTACCCAAATACACATGAATAGGTTTGTGACCAAAAAATTACAGAATTATTGCATTATGCCCAAAATGCAAACCTCTGACCCCAGACATGTTTTGTCTCATTAAATACAATTGGAATACATGGCAAACTGTGAATTAGATTATGAGTGTAACTTTTGTTGTGCTTCCAGATACTGCTGTCGGGGCAGTTGTTGCCTCCATGTGTGGCCCTGGGAAGACGTGCGTCCTTCTCAGTTCATGCTAGTGCCCTGGATTTTGTTCCAGCCAGCAGCTCAGTTGACAGGAGTTCCTTGGAGCAGCTCCAGGTGTTTGTAACCAGAGCCAAGCGCCTGTTTGTGATAACTGGAGCTGGTCTGTCCACCGAGTCAGGTATCCCCGACTATCGCTCAGAGGGTGTGGGGTTGTATGCACGGACAGAGCGCCGGCCCATGCAGCACTCTGAGTTTGTGAGAAGCGCAAAAGCCCGGCAGCGTTATTGGGCACGGAACTATGTGGGCTGGCCCCAGTTCTCTTCCCACCGGCCCAATTCAGCTCACTACGCCCTGAAGAGCTGGGAGGAGAAGGGCAAAGTTCACTGGCTTGTCACTCAGAATGTAGATGCTTTACATTCAAAGGCAGGCCACCACAGACTGACTGAGCTGCATGGCTGTTCACACAGGTTAGAAAAAAACCTAATACATGACCTAATGCAGACTTCTCTTGACTTTATCCTTTACTTTGATTAGGATTACCCAGTGTTCAATCATTCTAGACATTTTTAAGGGTGGCACAGACTCGTCGCTGTGAAGTAAGGCACAGCTTGACTTACTATAAACTATAAAATTGAATAAGAAACAGACTGCCATTTCAAACAACTCTGTGACTGGAATTCAAAAAGCTAATTGATTTTAAATCAGGTTCTTACGTATTTATGACCGTTGTTGCAACAAAAACTCATTCTGGAATCCCCCATTTAAGGAGTTTCCCCATTGTGGGATTAATAAAGTCAATCTAATCTACTCCCAAGGTGCTTTGTGAATACAGACCTTGTTGTCAGCCACGCGATTAAGTTTTTGTTTTTCTAGCTGTCACTAAGCCATACTATGTCCTTAATCATGTACACAAGTAGGATGTGTTTGAGCAAATTTAGAGAAGTTTTAAGGATGTCTTATGGAAAAGATTTGGGTGACTGTTCCAAATTAAATAAATTTTGACAACTTGACAAATGGACTACATCTGGGATAAATGGAACATTTATGTAAATCTAAATTTTCATTTGTATTTTTTTTAAATAATTTATAATTTATTTATAATTTGTACATATTTTTTGTAATTTAAAGCATGTAGCTATAGTTGCTGTTTCCAATTTCTTGCACCGTCTGCTAATATTCTTGAAGTGGTATTTGGTCATCACCATTATGTGTGTGTGTCAGGGTGATGTGTCTGGGTTGTGGTCAGGTGACTCCCCGTGAGGAGCTGCAGCAGCGCTTTGCTGATCTGAACCCCAGCTGGGAGGTGAGCTCAGGGGCGGTAGCGCCTGATGGGGATGTGCTGCTGGAGGATGAGCAGGTGCTGCACTTCAGAGTTCCCGCCTGCCAGAGCTGCGGTGGCATCCTCAAACCTCAAGTGACATTTTTTGGTGACACAGTCCATAGAGAGACTGTGCAGTTTGTACATAAAAGGCTGGCTGAGTGTGACGCTGTGCTTGTAGCTGGGTCTTCACTGCAGGTGAGCACAGATACCACTTACTTATTAAGGCCAGAAAGCTTTGACTTTATTACTATTGTCTGGGAAACTATTCAGCGCATAGTGCTCAGATTTCAACACCGTTACATTTATGTTGGTTATTTTTCAAAAATACATGAAACGCACATCTAGAAAAAACATTTTCACACTAATAAAACATGAATATTAAAGCCAATAAACCATACTGTTTTAGGAACTTCTGATTTTATTTTTGCCAAAAATGTAGTAAATGATTTCTTTTTGAACATTTATTTTAACATTACAAGAGTTCAAACTCACTTATGAGTTTTTTTAATCTCCCACAAATATGTTACAAAATCTTGCACTTTCCTTCTTTAAAGCTGTTTTGTCTCTTTTC
This sequence comes from Nannopetersius ansorgii, assembly GCA_037974605.1. Lineage (NCBI taxonomy): Eukaryota > Metazoa > Chordata > Actinopteri > Characiformes > Alestidae > Nannopetersius > Nannopetersius ansorgii. The sequence goes on along the minus strand of JBBPDE010000107.1, from coordinate 14,366,602 downwards.
AGTGCAACATAAGAACTTTCCCTGATATCTGTGTTTTGTCAGATGTGCTATGAAACAGATAAAACATATTTGTTGAAACTAATAAAAAAACGCTTTAGTTGACTCAGCTGCATCCGTGCATACCTTCGAGTGCTTAAGAAATAAACAGCCACGTTTCACCTCCATTACACAGGTCAAGAAGTGTCTTTTTCTGAGACATTTGACAATAATAAATGAATTATTTTTAAATGGTTTATTTCTATCCAAATTTCTGCTTCATTCAAATATTTGCACCTGAATCTGTGTTAAAAGACCTAATTCTCTCAAAACTGTCTGCATGTCCAGGTGTATTCTGGGTACCGTTTCCTGTTAGCAGCCAATGAGAGACAGATCCCAGTGGCCATCCTGAACATCGGCTCCACGAGGGCTGACCATCTTGCTGAGCTTAAAGTGGGCGGCCGTTGTGGAGAAGTGCTTCCTTCTCTCAGTTCCAGCTGAAATGGAAAGATAGATGGACTTTTGCTGTTTCCTGTTATGCAGAAATCCTGTTTTTCTCCTCTGGTTCTGTTTTACTTCAAAGCTACTCCTGCATAAGAGTTGGACTCTACCTCAGTATAGAACTAATAGAAAACACTATGCTTTAAGGAGCTAATTTTTTAACATTGGTTGAACTGTAATTGTTTTATTTTTGTAAAACTTTGGAAATGTCAGGGGATGGGGGTTAAACGTTAAGTGGCATCATGCACGGGTGACATGAAATGTGTCATCCTTTTAAGACTCTGGAAAGATTTGTACCCTGTTTTAAACTGGTTTGTGGCTATGGATCACTAGAAACTGATTCAAATGTTAAAAAGTTAAACATATGAAGAATGTATTTATTGTAGAGTTATAATAAACTTGGCTAAATGGTTGATTTGGTGGCATTCAAGTTAATGTGAAATATGAATACATTATATCAAGCCTGGCATTCAGCATACTTATTTTTAATCAAGTTTATATTGTTGTGTTCTACCTAAATCTTAAGCATTCATTCCCTGCTATACATAAACATTTCAGAATATAGTAGGGGATATTGCTCGTACTGTATTACTGATATTATGCCCTGGAAATCTTAAAATATGTATTTTCTCCAGAATTAATGCTGTAATAAAATTAAGGGAAGATTATGCCTTAGAAATAAA
>JBBPDE010000107.1:14340641-14355631 GCA_037974605.1 Nannopetersius ansorgii | reverse complement strand
ATTAAGGTAGGGTTAAGCACATTTTAAGTACATTGTGTTTTGTAGTGCAAGCCTTTGCTGTGAAAGTGCTAATCTCTAGGATAGCACTGTGCAAAAATGTAAATAGCATTAAAAACATTGGCTATTCCTGTCACACATTTACGGCATTTAGCAGACGCTTTTATCCAAAGGGACTTTCATTCCCTAGCTACAGGGGGCAGTCTCCCTGGAGCAACTTGGGGTTAAGGGTCTTGCTCAGGGACCCAGTGGTGGTGTGCTGGAAGCAGGATTCGAACGTGAGACATCTTGGTCTGGAGGCAAGTATCCTACCCACTGAGCTACCTCCACCCTCAGAATGGAATGTCACTTAAGTTCATATGAGTAAAGGAAGACGAGGGAATACTTTTAGCAAGATAGTGCATTTCTATGAAGGTATTTGCTTTTAGTGATTTCATGGCCTCACTTTCAGGTTGCCAAAATGTCAATGCCATTGCAGTAAACAGTAATCAGCGTTTTATGTTTTTAAATATTGTGACTGTTATGGCTGACTTCTGCCCAGAAATACCTAGAATATGTGGGGTAATATTTGACCCCATTGGTTACAAAATATCCGGTATGTCTAGGGTTAAACATTCAGTTGAACTCAAAAGTGAAATGTAAAGGAATTTGTGCTTCAGTTTTATTTCATTCTTTTGGTGATAATTATTGTCAATTATTTTTTTTCAGTTAAAGAATGAGCAAATTGACCCCTAAAACTACCTTAGACATGACTGTTTACCATGGGTGCCAACTATAGACCTGTGTAAACCACGTGTAAATGTATAATTACATATAATTACAAAGTTAAGATGCCTGACATTTGACATATGAAACAACACATCATTAAAAAGAGGTAACATGTTTATTTAACATTTTTCATCGCTTCTCACATTAACAGTATGAAAAAATATCCAGCTTAACATAAAGCCAAAAAAAATTTAAAATACGCTTCCAGGTGGTGATTTAGAGGAAATCTCAAGAAGGAAAAGATTTATTTTATTTAAGTCATTTTCAAAACTATGACCATTTAATACAATGTACTGCACACTGATTGGCCTGTGCGTTGTTTTCGGTTTAATGGTAAATTGAATTGAAGGGCCAGAAACAAAAAAAAATAGGTTATAACTCAATAGGTTATTACAGGCAAGTTATTTCATGAACTTGGTGTGCTGGTCCTGCAGTATCTTTGCTGAGGACTTGGCGTCGTAGAAGAGTTCATTTATTTCTTCCACCTGCTCTCTCTCTACTCCTTCCTTACCCTGAACTCGTGCCAAAAGATTGGCTGGAGTCAAGAGCTGCACCGCATACCTACAGACACACACAGACACAAAAACCTCAAATAACCAATGATTTAGATGTGCTTTGAACCTACATTGTGTGACATTATAAAGTACTGGAATAAGTAATGTTATGGGTTACCGGAGGGTTGTCTTTGTGCCGATCTCTCCCAAGTGAGACAAAGCCTCTTCGCTAATGTTGATGCCTTCTATCTGAGATCGGATTTTAATGATCTGCAAAGACAGACGCTCAGTAATTACCACAAGCATAGACTCAAATCTTTCAGTCTTTGTCTCTTTTTGTTACACACATTCACCTGTTTCATTTCTTGAGGGGTGTACAGCATGGTTCTAATGATCATGACTCGATCTAGTAAATCGAGCGGGATTCCATGAGGAGAGCTGATGTCCTCTGTCCCCCTAAAAAGCAGCAATTAAAACAATTATTAGCTTCACTTGAAGCAAATAAATTTAAAATGAATACGTTAATAAAAAGGCTTAGATTAAAAGTACAAACAATGTTTCTTTTCTCCATGTGAATATTCATCCGTTATATGAGTCTTACCGAATGAGGCAGTTTCCTCGGTTGGATGCAAACACAACGATGGGTGCAATGGAACTCTCTAGGGCTCGGTGCAGGTACGTAAAACACTCAATATCCAGCATATGAACCTCATCAATAAACAGGACACCAGGCACCAGCTCTGCCACACCTTGATCTATGTATCTGTTCACCACCTTATTAATTTCCCCTCGCAGCTTATCTACAAACACATAGAAGCAAAGAGTTATTAAAGTAATTGAGTTCACTGGAAAAACAAAATAAAATGATACCTGTTCCACAAGCACGGGTTGCTGTATTTCCTACCAGTAATCTCAGTCTTCTTGGGTTTCATAAGCTGACCCATCATAGAAAGAATGTCCTGGCCTCCCTGGCACACAAAGCAGAAATAAAACACATTTTATCACATTTTGAGATATACAGGTAATGTTTTGCGCACGTGTGCAGCAGTTATTGTGTACCTGAGGTCGTGCATTAGCTACATCCAGGTCATGTAGCGTAACATCTTGTATAATCTCTTTCTTCTTATGCACATCTCCTTTGGGCAATGGCACATATTCTTCTGCCTCCAAATCAAATTCTGTTGCAAATGTGTCACAACGCCCCTGCCGCTGTGAACCAAATCACACAAAATTACTACTGTTGCAAACGTAAAGAGAGTAACACATTTATAGACTGATATTAGCATAAACAGAAGGCAAACAATTCCTCAATTCAGTAATTACAAAAAACAAGCATTTTTCCTTCTGAAAAGAAAAAAAAAGCAGGTGACTTCTTTTTTTAAGCGAGTTCCGTCACAAGGCAATGTTAGGAAACTTAATGAAACTGTGCCCCAATGTGCATGTGTGCTTGAGTTTGTGAAGGGCACGATAGGTCTGTCAGCAGTATGAAATACCTTCTTGTCTTTAATCTTTTGCCAGACAGCCTCTTCCACTGCACTGGCTAAAGAATATATCAACACACCAAACCCATGAGTGAACAAGAAACAGAGCAATAGTGTGTATGTGTCCTTACCTTGACTGAGCCACTGTTGGCTTCAATGTAGATGACATCACCAACCTCCACCCTCTCTTTCTGGAGACTCTCGTAGATACTGGGGTCAAGCTATGAAATAATGCAATGAAAGAAAAAAGTAAATATTTATACATAGATTAGCCTCTCCTACTTTCACTCAGAGCTTCATTTTTCCTTACCTTGAGCTGTTTAGTACCCTTCCCTGTCTTCAGGCCGATGATGACGTGACTGACAGTTTTTCCATAGCCACCCATTGGATTCTCTGTCTCACATGGGGTCAGCTCGGTCACCTCACCCTCATACACTTCTTTAGTCTCTTTAATTCGCAGACCTACAGACATAGCACGATATGAATTTAAACTTGTAGAACACTGGCTACCTGATTTTAAAAACGACATAGTACAAACAAATAAGACAACCATTTTAAATGCAAGTATAATGAATAACTACAATTCCAGGTTTTCAGCTGTGTTAGTACAGTAGTTAAATGTTGCACAGCAGAGTGTATTAATAAAGGAGTTGCTTCGCAGATCACACAGTAGCCACTGTTTCACCTGGATGTTGCCTGTTGGTGTCAGGTTTTCCAAAAAGCAAAAGGCAAACAATGAGGTAATCTGTCAGCAGTGTATTGGACCCTCTCTGGTCTCACACACACATGCGCGCACACACATATTTTTTATCTGTCAGTGTGAGTGTGTCAGAGGTTAGGAAATGGTGCCATTTCAATTACAGAAATCCAGATAATCACCAAAATATTAACTTTAGAGGACAAGGGAAAATGCGCTCAATTTAAAACGTGTTCAAATCAGGTCTGGTCTGGTTTGAATGTGTGGGTGTTAGATTTCAGTGTTTGTATTTGTTATTTATATTCAGTGTGAACTCACCAATAGCTCTTCTGAAGTTCTCCATCAGTACTTCTGTCTTCTTGATCTCTGACGAGTACACTTCACTGCCCACCATGGGACAGAATGGCACTTTGTTCCCAAGCTCCTGCGCCATGGCTAATGCTAGGGCCGTCTGTTAGGCATAAACAGGTGACTGACACATACAATCGCTGTAGCAACAATAACATCCCAACATCTTTCTACTTACTCATGCACGCAAAACCAGACATTAGTTAGTCTATATACCTTTCCAGTTCCAGGTGGTCCTGCTAGTAAGACAGCTCTGCCAGCCATCTTTTTGGAACGAATCAGCTCCACAATGATGCCACAGGCCTGAAAACATATTTAGAAAAGTTATTCAGACCAAACAGGGTACCTGTTACAGATAACTCCTAAGTGGGGCCTAAGTGATGTCACTAGCAGTCCAGGAATTCAAACCCACATAAATAAATTATTACACTGTGCAATTTATTTTGCCCTTCTTAAAACATTATCAAAAAAACCCAAAACAGCATAATACTGAGGAAGGTTGTGGTAGATATATTGGTCAGGTTATATGATGATAACATACACTATACAGACAAAAAAGTGGGACACCTGACATTACACCAACAGGGACTTTTGGCGTGTTTCTGTGGGGAATTTGTTGCTATTCATTCTGTAGAGCATCCAAAATGTCTTGGTAGATTGCCCTGCAGTGGAATCAAGGGGTGCTGAAAACAGGTGTCCCAAAACTTTTGTCCATATAGTGTATATGAAATTAGCTTTATCATCTGCAGTATTTATTTATGACGTATGACCCCTCCAACGCATTTATCAGGCTAAGCAGTCAAAATAACCTAGTTATCCTGTATCCTCTCTACCTCTCTAGCGGTCTCCTGTCCCACCAGGCCGGCCGAGGTTTGTTTAGCATTTCCCGCTTCGTCCAGGCCGAGGCCCTTCACATGGCTGTGAGAAGCGATTCGCTGGGTCTTCGTTGTGCTTTTCACCTCCTCGATCTTCATGGTTGTATTCTGTAATCCAAAAACTTCAAACTAGGCTGGTTTCCCCTTCCACACCACTCGTCTCGGTCCAAACACGGGGCCGCGTTTCCATGTGGGTTACCAAGGAGATGTAGGGAAGTTACACCCTTCTGGAAGGTTTTTTGTTCCATTCTTTACAACTATTGGCCAGCTGTCTTCAGATCTGTTCGTTCATTGAAGAATACTAATGCCAATCAAATGCGAAAGCCTTTTCCTCCCGCCCCCTTTCCGTTAGTGTTCTCGTTTTAAGAACCGTCTAGAAACAGTGGCGATTCATGTTTTATTTTTCAGTTTTGAATTGTGGCAAAATTATCTTTCACTGCCAGCTAATAGATAATATCAAGTGCGTGTGTTTTTCTTGTTATGTTAGATTATAAAAGTACAATACATACGCTTTGTTTTAGTTGAACACCGCTCCATCACTTTATTCACTGAATTTTTTAATAAGCTTGGAATAGTAGTAATAACTTTTTAAATTTTATTTTTAATTTATGTTAACTTTTTTATATTTTTTAACTGTTTTGTAGTATGGAGATCGGTAGCAGCTGGTCGATCTGACCTGACTTGGAACCTGTGCTCTGAATGAGACCTGGCAGGTGGAAATGGTCTTGGAAACCCAGGAAGTGCAGCTGTCAGATGATATGGAAACCAGAAGAGCTGATTAAATTTTGGACTGGGAGTAAACCTCTTCTCTTTGTCATTTGTGTGTTTGTAACTGGGTTAAACTGCACCCGATTGCGCAGTCTACGTTGTTGTCAATGTAACTTTGTTCAGGACAGTAAGGTTTGTGCAGAAAGTGCTGTGTCGGTCTGTGAGCAAAGTCCACTCGCTTTGTCCGCTCTCTGTTTTCAGTCTCAGTCTGTAACTCCTGCTCATGGCAGATCAGGGTGTGAATGTTGGGGACAGCCTCCCCCAAATCTTGAATTTTAATGTGGGAGTCCTGGGCCATGTGGACAGTGGTAAGACCTCTCTGGCCCGGGCTCTGAGCAGCACAGCCTCCACTGCTGCCTTCGACAAGAACCCCCAGTCCAAGGAGAGAGGAATCACCCTGGACCTGGGCTTCAGTGCCTTTACCGTGCCCTTACCGGAACACCTGAGGGAGCCCTGCAAGGACAGGCACTACCACAGCCTGCAGTTCACTCTGGTGGACTGTCCAGGACACGCTTCCCTCATAAGAACCATCATTGGAGGTGAGTTTTTCTGACTCTAGGGCAGCTGGTGTCCTGGTAGCCATGGAGTTGCCCCTGTGATCAGAAGATGGGTTAGAATCCTAGGGCACCACTAAGGTACCCTCTGGCCACTGCGTCACTTGGGGGGAGGGGTGCACAGGGAACATTGTGTGGAGATGTTACCTCAAGTGTACCTCGGTGGTGCTACTAGCAGTCCTGGGATTCAAACTCATGACTTTCCAAACACAGGGGCAACTCCCGAACCAGCAGGCCACCAGCTAACCCAAACGGCCACTGCACTAAAGGGCCACTTTTTGATTGAGAGTATTGTAGTTACATAAAGGCTGCTTAAGTAACATGTTAGGACTTTTAACTTTTTTGGTATGAAAAAGTTCATACGTAAAATAAGCATACTTAACTAAATTTGTGAATAAGTTCTGTGTGTTTTGTGTTGGCCCATCTGTCAAAATTCAGGGTTCTAAACAGTTACACAAGTTCAATGTGTAGATTGTGTGTACGTTTGCCTCTAGATTCAGAGTTCAGTATTGTAAAGCCTTTGAACTTTTGTTCTCTTTAGAAAACCAATAGTAAAAGCAAGAATACCCAAATATAACGTATAAATAGTTATTTATATCTACATATTGGGATGTATCAACAAGGGCAATTTTTTTAAATGTTGGTCCATCTGTCAAGGTTTAAGATTATTTATTTGTCACATACACAGTTATACAAGAACAACATGTAGTAAAAGGTGCTTCTGTAACTTCCACAAGTCTGTGGAAAAGAAACATTAATTCAAATAAAGTTAACATACTTTAAATTGAAGAGAATATGAAAGGCTTAAACAAAAAAAATAAAAATAGATAGAACAAATATATTTCAAATAAACATTCAAATGATTTTGAAGCGTGTAAATGTATAGAATATATTAGGTACTGTAAAGTGCTGTATGCTAGTTTGCTGTTGTATAGACTGTTATATAGACGGCAAGTGAGATGCAGTGTCATGCCAATACTAGTGTCAGAACACACACATTTATATAATGGAGAAAATGGGACTAAAAACACTTTACTTGTAGAAGGTTAGAAATGCAGTACCGTGAATAAATTAGACATTAGGCCCAGATTTTCTTCTGGAGCACAATAAATGTTATTTTTAATACAGCATATACAGTTATTATTACAATTGCATAATATATATATGTATATATAATAAATATACGGTTATTCCATGCTGATACCAGTAATGCATTTCTTTTCACAGAAAACAGTTGTCAAATCTTGGCTTGGCATTAGTTCCCCATTTCTTTTTTCCAGAATACATTCTGTGTGAGCAGTCTGTATTAACTGTATTAACACTTTTGCTGCATCGGATGGCAAGTACACAAAGAATTGCAGTGCTGTATATGTATTAGTTTGAATTGTATATTGAATTGTATTGAATCTTTTATATTAGTTAATTAATGGTCATAGACAACAAGGCTCCTCTCAGTCCAGTCCATAAGACCATGTACTGCAAGTAATGATCAGAAGGTGGAAGCATTTCCTAAAAGGAGACTTTACAGCAGGGATCTTCAGTAACCCGGTGCACTAGGCTGGGGATAATGTGGATAACAGTGAGTTAAGGTTTAGATGTAGCTCATTTTGGTCTCAGGATTGAAGAGATAGCTCTTGAAAAAAAAATAAGAGACTGCAATTTATTTTTAACTCAGCTTCTCAATGAGTGTGACAACCATTCAGTGCCTGTTAAATTCCTACACAAACACCTCATTCTGCTTTATGAAGTACTGAAGGATGATCACCTGAATAAAATGCTATTTAATGAGGAAAGGTATAAAAAAAACACTTCTGGAATCAACACTCTCCTCTTGGAATGTGACTAGTTGGATGGCAGAACACTACTAAAAAATACATCGAAGGTAATCATTGTTATTTTGTTTAAGAGTGAACAAGAGATTTCAAGAATTCAAGTTCTGTAAACACTGGATCATTTCTTTAGTTCTGATATATTGTCATTTCCTTTAAAAAATTATGCATCTGAGAACAGTATTTCTTTTTGGAAATGAGGAGAAATGTTGTCAAAAACTAAAGCAAAAAAAGCTGTTCTGTTTAATACTTTCACCTATAAAAGATAAAACCAGAGAAATTGAACATTTTTGCAGTGGTCTCTTATTTTTTCCAGAGCTTGTAATACGGAAGAAGCCAAATAACACCTCATATTCTTTTGGGGGGATTTATTTTGGATTTGTGATACCTTTATTTTCCAAAAATGTTTCTTTCTACCTGACAATATCCAATGTCATTATATCCTTTAGAAGTAAACATTCTGTTTTTGTTCTTGTACTTAATATATGTAAATGATGTCCATTTTAATTGGCTGCCCTGTATTGTAAAAGTCTGGACTGAAACACGCCATATGACTGCATCATGAATGTATGGGTTTCCGACTAAAAAGGTGGTTTGATGTTATGATGTCACAAAAGCAATGAATTCTAAGCAGTTCGTTTTTTGTCAGTGTTGAAACAAAAACAAAAAAATAACAGAACAAGGAAAAAACATATATATCATTTTAAATTTAACTAACAAGATTTTATTTAAAGTCATTTTGGATTATTATTCATAAAATTTTGTTACAAACATTTACAGAAATTACAAAAAGCCTGTGAGAGACAACCACTTAAATTAATGCGAAGTAAATATTAACCTAAATAAATATTTACCTAAGTCAAGTCAAGTAGGTGTTTGTTATTTCAAGGTAAGAAACTGATAGAAACAATGATATTTAATAAAAATGTGCAGGTGAATATTACTAAACTAATTTAACAGATTTTAGAGATGTAGGTAGACAGGCTGCTCTCTCTGTATCCATTTTCATTTTGTCTCTGTCCCTGTGGTTGCAGGGCATGGGTTGGGGATTGGGGTTTCGTGGTTGGGGGTGTCAGAGGGAAGTAAAATCTGAGGTCTTACTTAACTAGCACTAAATATATTTAGAGAAAGAATGGAATGGAGGGAGGGGGAAGCGAGAGGAGAAGGCTAAGACCACTTATGAGGATGTAGTGTCTGTTTGGGTGGCACATGTGGTTGATTAAGGCGGAAGACCGGTGTTTAAGGTTCCAGCTAAACTTCCTCCCTCCCCCTTCTTGAGGGAACACTTCATAAAGAACAAGCACCAAGGAGGAAAAGAAAGACACAACAGAATTGCTCTCTCTCTTTCTCTCTGATTCATGCTTTAGTAATCAGTTATGTTTATGTTGTATATGTATGTGTGTTTTTTTTTAGGTGCTCAGATAATTGATCTGATGCTGTTAGTGGTCGACGTGGTGAAGGGCATGCAGACGCAGACGGCAGAATGTCTCCTGATTGGTCAGCTCACTTGCTCCCGCATGATTGTCATCCTCAATAAAATTGACCTGTTGCCCAGTGACAAGAAACAGAGTGCCATTGATAAGATGACAAAGAGGATGCACAAAACTTTAGAGAACACGAGGTGAGCAACAACTGACTTAGGGGTCACCAATAAGGTTTCAAACTTAACAGCACAAACAATTATATGTTTGGTTCTATGATGGTTTCTTTAAAATCGACCAGTAATTGTAGTTTCCCACATTTTGATCAATGTAAGAGACTGTAATGAAAATAAAAACCACACAAAAATGTTGAAAAAAGTCTGTGAACTGGTCATTGTACCTAATTATTGTAGCACTACTGGTCAATATTGATCACTTCAAACACACCAAAACCTCAGAAAAGCAGAATGGTAATACAAAAGTAATTGCCCTCCTAAATGTGCATTCTCACGGATATACTGTTTTTATAATGATTGTTTTTTTGGTTAGATTTAAAGGATGCCCTGTCATTGCTGTGGCAGCAAAGCCAGGGGGGCCTGATGCTCCAGACACAGAGGAAGCCCATGGAATTGCTGAGCTTGTAGAGGTTAGACCATCACAGCTGTTTTGATGCTGCCAGCCTTTATTTTTGTTTTACTCAACAAAGTCATTAATTTCAATGAATGACTTTAAGTACCTCGAGTCTAGCATTCTGGGCATAGGCCTGAACTGGACCTCTGAGAAATACTCAATCACTTTTCTAAATTCCTTTTATCTGGTGTGTGCCTGTGTGTTTAGTTGTTGAAGGCCCAGGCGTTCCTACCTCATAGAGACCCCTCCGGCTCTCTGCTGATGGCTGTGGATCACTGTTTCTCCATTCGTGGCCAGGGGACAGTAATTACAGGCACCGTTCTGCAGGGGGCAGTGCGTGTCAATGACACACTCGAGATACCTGCCCTTAAGGTACACACACGCACACATGCTGTGCATCTTCACTAACAATAAGAGATTTTTGCACACCACCGGTTTTTACCACTTTCCATTTATCTCATAATTTTTTTTTATTGTTAAGTTTTTTTTTGTCTTTATTTTAGACTCTACACTTGTAACATAATAGAGATTTCTTAATAACATGGAAAGAATATGTAACTGTGCATGTCTGACATGTTTGTGTGATCCACAATATAATCATAATTATGTAAGGTTTTCTTTTTAAGATAGTAGAGATAAAAAATGACATTTTCTGGATAATAAAGGTTCTCTCTCTCTCTCTCTCTCTCTCTCTCTCTCACACACACACACACACACACACACACACACACACACACACACACACACACACAGAATAAACTACTCTGCACAAAATAAATGATTACCAGATAAATTATTTAAAATTTTGCAATGATGCTTTGTTTGTTATCTTTGTGGTAAAGTATCTCCTTCCATGTCTGCTTGTATATGAGTTGAATAACAAAATGGCAAAACATTAGCCATACATTATTCAACCTTGTCGATCTGCTGTGATTTTTAGGTCACTCGGAAGGTGAAGTCAATACAGATGTTCCGTAAGCCAGTTTCTAGTGCAATCCAAGGGGATCGTGTTGGTGTGTGTGTGACTCAGTTTGACCCAAAACTGCTGGAGCGTGGAGTGGTGTGTGCACCTGGCTCACTGCAAACTCTTCATGCTGCCATCATTTCTGTACAGAAGATCGAATACTACCGTGGCACGCTTAGCAGCCGCTCAAAATTCCATATCACTGTTGGACATGAAACAGTCATGGCTCGTGTGTCATTCTTCAGCAGGGCATCTCCTAACGGCCTGCTTGGAGCCTCCGATGAAAGTGTCTCAGAGCAGAGCCGAGATGGTTTCTCATTTGACTGGGAGTTTCATCACCAGGAGGAGTTTTTGAGAAGTCAGGGGGAAGCAGAGGGGCAGGAGCCACAGCAGTGGGCATTGTTGGAGTTTGAGCGGCCGGTCACATGTCCGCCACTCTCTTTGGTGATTGGCTCACGTCTAGACTCTGATATCCACGCTAACACATGTAGACTTGCTTTTCATGGCAAGCTGTTGGAGGGCTTTGAGGACAAAAACTACACGGAGACTGCACTACCGAAGCTCAAAATCAGTAAAGACAAGCATAAAGAAGGAGCAGTGGAACGGGTAACAACCCCCCATTAAACACATACACATATGCAGCTATGTAATATGACGACATCTTGCATTTTGCTACATAAAAACGGTTGTTAATATGGACCCACTGCCCTGCAATGGTGTGACACAACTGATCCAAATCATGATGTAACAATCGAGCCCCTCATGAACTTGATCAGGGCATGACTGGGTTTCCATGGTTTGCTTCTTTCATTTTGCACTGGAGCTGTCACTACTGAAGTAGGAAGTTACTTGTTTACATTGCCTCAGATTTCTCCTGAATTTATGAGTTTTATTGGTTCTTGTGCATTATATATACCTGTCTCCTGTGGTCAGGTGACGGACGACTACACAGTGATTGGCAGAAACCTGTTTAAGAAAGAGACAAACCTTCAACTGTTTGTGGGCTTAAAGGTCACACTTTCATCAGGAGAAGCAGGGGTTATTGATGGCAGCTTTGGACAGAGCGGCAAGATCAAGATTAGAATACCAGGTAAACAACACACACAAACAGAATAAGTATATTATATGACCACCATTATACACAAGGATACACTAATTACAATGCATGAATCTTTTCTTTCCATGCTTTTGTTTCTGCTGGGCCCAAGTGCTCTTTTTATCCATATTCTGTCATATTGGGTGCAGTCATTGACTAGCCTGACTAACAAGTGTTATATTTTAGTACAATTTAGATCAAATGTATGTTCCCATGAGGATAGACATTTCAGATTCATATGTGCTGACTCAATTATTATATTTAACTTTGGCAAAGGTCATAACTGACTACTGTGCCAATAATGTTTTGAGTTACTCACTATACAATTAACCAACTAAGTTAGAGGTTATTAATTGTCTGTTACACTCATCTGCATATCATAATGGGGGTTTCTTATGACTCTAAAACAGGTAAACAGGCAAATGGGCTCATATTTACTGTCTGGCCCAGTAATAAAAATGATTGTGTTTTTGTTAATAAATGTGAGTTCCTCTGTCTTTATTCCACCAGAGGGACTGAAAGAAGAAACAAAGCGCCTACTTTCCTCTTCTTCCAAGAAAAAAGGAAAGGGTGGGGCCAAAAATGAACCAACCAAAGAGGAAGAAATAAAGGCAGACTCTCAGCCAATCACCATTCACCTGAACTTCAAAAGATATGTCTATGACCCCCATAAGAAGATGGTGCAGTCTTGAGTCTGACAGAACTGCTTGTTCTGGAAGAGACCAATTGAGGGGAGCGGTAAAGAGAAGTTCAGTTATGTCTGGTTGGTCAGATGAAGTTCTGTATGTGTGGCTGTGAGACTGGCAGGAGCTCTATGTATGTCGTCCTCTGGTTTGCGTCCTGTTACTTTCAAACTTGCTTTAATAAAGTACTTAAGAGATCTGACATATTTCCTTTAAATCGAATTCTTGGGAAGTTAGATGCAGACCTCTCATCACGAAGCTACCAGTTGTAGGTTTATTAGCTGCATTAACTTTATAGCTTCAGTGCAAAATTAAAGAAGCAAACTTTTTGTAACATACATTTGCAATAAACTATGCAACTCTGTTTTAAGCAGAATGGTCACAGTACTGCATGTACAGAAAAGTATTTCTATCGCCAGGTCTTGTGTAAACTAATTTGTACCCTTATGTACTCTATTACAAGTAAATCCTTTTCCATTGCACTTCTCAGCTTTGCTCGTATGCACGTGAATACTCTAGTTTTAAGTTGTAAACCATAGCCACAGTGTGTCATTCTAACATGTTTTCCAGTATCCATGTGTAAAGGAAAGAGTTTACATAAATGCCCTCTAGGATGAATCCCGAGGCCGCTATGACATATTCATACTCACACTCTTCATTGTTCTCCATGTTGCCTGACTGGTTTGCATTCTGCTGGTTCTGCCTTTGTATTCCAAGTTGCATCAACCTTCAGGCAAATGACCTTAAATTACCACAGATGCACATGTACATGGCAACTGTCTTTTAAACTTCCCTGTTTGTTTATTAGAGACTTATAGAAACAGAGCACTTATTGACACAGCGAGGGCTGACTACAGCATATGGGTTGCTAAATATGTGCAGACATAAGGAACCCCTGTTTGCAGCATGTTCTTGCTTTGACTACCAAACTATGTGTCGGCTTGATTTACTTTTTGGTGACCCTTCTGTCTAAATGAGGCTGTGGGGATGAACCACAATTTTAATAACCTGGATTTCCCCACCTGCTCTAAATACATCATGATAATAATAATAATGTTAATGCTATCCTTTACTCAGTACAGTAATGTACCAGACAACGCTGTTAAATACTAGTTTACCAGCTGATAGCTATTACAGACAATTACGTGTTTGTGGATATGCGTGAAAGCGTGATGCTGGCTGTTTGAGCACCATCTCAATCTCGTTTGGGTTTACATAAGGCGGATTTGACCTTAATTGTAATTTTGTTCATCTGAAAGTTTTTGAAACACAAACACTCCTTTAAATAAATATTCTTAGTTCCAGAATTGATGTGGATATGGCTGGTCCACTCACGTGTTTCTGTGTGGGGGTTTGTGAGTCTGAAGACTTTCTTGTGTTTTGTATTATGAATGATGTGAAAAAGTTAAAAACAAACTTGTTTTCACTAGAAATTCATTTTTTGTTAATGAAAAAACTAAAAGAGCAGAAATATTGACTTTGGTTACTAAGGCTAGGATCAGGGTTCAGTTTAGGTGTAGGTGGAATATTACAAACAGTATCACACATCTGTGGAACGTACTCACAAATAAAATAATACCTGTGTGTGTTTGTGTGTGTGGCCTTTCTGCTAAAGAAATGGTTTTGTTGGATGATTACACCACGACTAGTCTCTGAAAGAACTCACTGGTTCTGCCTTTAACCCACCAACCTGGAAAGTTGGTTTGATTGTTATAATTATACACTATGATAGCTATGAATGCTATAAATCTATCACTATCACTAGTGATTCCCGCTTTCTCTTACTCACTCTCTCAGCCCCCCTGCTCTCACCCTCTCTCCCTCCCCCTCATCCCCTCATCCCATTTCTGATAGAAATCTCGCCCCGATTCCGTTCAGAAGGAGTTTTTTCTACAAACATGAGCCTTTGATACGACAGCTTGAGTCTGTTAACCTCTCTAATCAGGGTCCTTCATCAAAGGTTCTGCAGAGTGCCTGTTTAAAATTCATAAAGAAATGAGAGTGTGGGGAGAGGAGAGAAAAGGTGCAGGGAGGGAACGAAAACAGAACTTGTCCCGGGAGATGGAGGCTGCTGATTGGCTCCTTCCTTGCCCCTGACCTTCTGCTGACCTTTAGTCAAGACTTGAGGCGGTCAGGGCTCTGTTCTGTGTGTGGGTCAGTACTAACATCGTCACTATCGGCTTCATCAGAAGTGTGTGTAAGACAGATGTAATTATCGTTTGACGTATGGCTGCATAATGTAGGTTCTCTCTATCTCTCTCTCTACCACTTTTTTGTACTTTCTCCTTCTCTGCTCTCTCTCTGCTCTCTCTCTCTCTCTCTCTCTCTCTGCTCTCTCTCTCTCTCTCTCTCTCTCTCTCTCTCTCTCCCTCTCTCTCTCTCTCT
>JBBPDE010000107.1:14288611-14303462 GCA_037974605.1 Nannopetersius ansorgii | reverse complement strand
CACACACACACACACACACACACACACACACACACACACACACACACACACACACACACACACACAGGCACACACCTTTAGAATGGAGTGACCTCCACTACACTTTGACCTTTGACCTTTCTCAGACTAGAAGAGGTAGGTGCTAGACCTGTCCTTGTGTGGTTTAGAGGGACATGTTTGCTTTGAGTTTGTGAGTATTTGTGCTGGGGGCACAAAAAAGTTAGAGTGGGAGAGAATTAGCTCTAAGTGTACTAGGTTTCAGTGTGGTGGATTGGCTGCACTGTCAGTAATGAGTCAAGACTAAACGATTATAAAATCAGGCCTTTGTAAAAAGGCACGTGTTGGGAAGGGTTTGGCCGCAGGGTCTGGTGTATTTTGGTCACTGAGATGAAATAAGACAAAGTTGAAATGAAACAGTTCGAAAGAGAATGAAATGAAACAGTTAACAGAATCTTTTTATGAAACAAAAAAAGTTTATCAAAAGATTCACTGTTGGCACCGGTACTGGGCTATTGGCCTTGATATTACAGTAAACCCCCAGCTTTACGCGGATCGGGACTCACGGATCCAGTCACACGCGGTTTTTTTTTTAGAACTAAACTGAAATATTCAAAACAACGCGGAATCTGCAAATATTCTCCGCTTTTTTTTTTTGTGCCAATATGTTTTTTTAAACTCATTTTAGTTCTCTCTCGCTTTCTCTTACTCTCTGTCTCTCTCGTTCGTGACTTTTCCATATTTAAACCTCGGGTTTGTCTTTACATTTTCGTTAAGGGTAATGTATTAAACTGTTTAAAGTGAAATTAAAGTGCTCTGGGAGCACATCTGGGGGCATATTTAGGTTTTACACTATTAAAATAGGCATTTTAAGGCATTTTTTGACCAAAACACAACAACGCGGTTTTTCATTATACGCGGTGCTCGTGTAACACAACCCCCGCGAATAACGGGGGCTTACTGTACTTCTTTTCAGACTTTAAATAAAATAAGTGCTACATTACATTCATTTGGCAGATGCTATTATCCAAAGCAGCTTACAATAGGTGTAAATACTCAAGGGCAGTGTGAAAACCGGAAGACAGTTCTAGATTAGATTAGATTAGGTTATTATTATTAATCACACAGTGGGGAAATTCTTTTGAAACAGCAGCAATAGTGAGAAAGACACACACACACACACACACTAAATATATAACGAGTGCTAAAATCGTTATATAGGATCCCTTATGAAAATTAACCATGATTTACTATGATTAAATAACCATGGTTTTCATGGTAGCTATGAAGTGGTATATGTATATGTAAACTATGGTAGAATCACAGCTACCATGAAGCGCTATGGATAAACCATAGTAAAACTATGGGTATGGGATATACCAAAGTACCATGGGGTACCATAGTAAAACTATGGTTACTGTATAAAACCATAGGAAACCATAGTGGATTTTCGTAAGGGAGTAGTGCAAAAAGATGCATTAGGAGAGGAGATCCTCTCTGAACACATGAGTCTTCGGGAGGTTTTTGAAGCGTTATAGTCCATCCTTAAAACAAACACTGAAGTACCACACTGGAGCAGGGCCTCGTGCCAAACTTCCACTTAGTGCTGTCAAGTACCTGTCTTAAGGCGCCATCTAGTGTTATTATACAGTTTCACATAGTACAAAAAAGGACATTGCCGGTTTAGCAAAGAATAGAAAGTGTAATATAAATGAGCTGCAATCAGACTTATCAAGAAACTTTGGAAAATAAAGCAGTTTACTCAGCACCTTTTTTAAATGACCAATCAGGTCATGGGTGGGCGGGGTTTGTGGGATTTCGTCTCCTCCCCAAAGCATGCGCAGGACCAGCAGCCGGAGGAAGTGAGAGGAGGAAGGATACTCTCAGGCAAAAGGGTGAGAAATCCTCTATTTCAGTGGGGTGTACAGAAAAGACAAGTGTACAAAATTATTTATATTCTTATTATCCGGCTGTTCAGAATTATTTGTTGTATTCAGAATTCAAGCTCTGTCTGTAAGCTCTTTTTTGAAGTGACGAGAGAGACGAAGTAACAGGTTCGCTTAAAGCAAAACTGCTGGAATCATGTGTGTCCAGCATGACAGGAGCAGTGTTATACAATGCTTATGTGTAATGACCTACCAAAACACGTTTCCGAGAAAGAGAGAGAGGATGAGAGAGAGAGAGATGTGGGCGTGTGTGTGTGTTAATTCTTCTCAATATGTTTTTAAACTGGAATTCTGTAGGTCCACATATGACTGCTAAGTGTTGACCTGTATCCCTGCATCTCCCCTAGGTAGTATGGCTTCAAGGAAGAAGGCTCTGCTGAAAGTCATTATCCTTGGAGATTCAGGGTAAGAGAGAGAGAGAGAGAGCGAGGGAGAGGGAGAGAGAGAGAGAGAGTGTGTGTGTGAGTGTGTGTGTGTGAAAGGGAGGGAAAATAAGAAAGAGAGAAAAAGAGAGATTAATTTACTGTGTTGTAATTTGATTCTTATGTGCACCCATTAAGAAAGCTACAGATTTTAAAGATGGCACAATATCACTTGTTTTCTAGTGACGATATACAGAAAGTAACCTGGTATTTCTTTAAACACACTTTGAAATTAGCTATTTTTAATAGAAGCTTTAAACTAAAGAACTATCATTTAAAATACGACTGTCATGCTTCAACTACTCAAACACTTTAGTACCCAACAGAAAGGACGCACTGCTGTAAGTGCTGTTTCAAGCTAGATGTATTACAAAACTGTAATGGATTCCTTTTTTTACTCCCTTCCAATATCTGATGCAGCTTTTGATTTACGTACATCAGCTTGAGAGTGATACATACTATCAGTAATCCACCTAGTCTGTGGTTCATTAGTGTAATTCTTAACATCATGTCTGATGCAAGATTAATGCTTACACCAATAAGGTTGAAAAGTCCAGTTTCCTCTTTTCAGTTCTCTGTCTCTCTCTCTGCAGTGTTGGAAAAACGTCTTTAATGAATCAGTATGTCAACAAGAAGTTCAGTAATCAATACAAAGCTACAATAGGAGCTGACTTTCTTACAAAGGAGGTGATGGTCGAGAACAGACTTGTTACTATGCAGGTAGCTACACTGTAATCATGACACTATCATCCAAGACACAGATACTCTTTCTGAATGCATTAGAAATGGGATATTTCCATTATAAATCAATCATAGAACTCAGTCATAGAACATACAGAGTATTCATTTCAACAGGAATTTTTATGAAAAACAAAGAAATGGAAAAATGCTCTTCTTTCCTGCAGTGGTCACAGTGACCATGTGAGCCATTTCCTTTTTCAATGTCATGTTAAGCTCTGTTGCCAACCATGTGACTATCATCCAGCCAGTAAAATGGACATGATGATAAAGTTTGTAAATTACTTAACGTAGTTCTTGAAGGTTTTCCCAGTTCTTAAAACACATTATAAAAACATGTAACAAGAGTTCTGGTGAAACAGGACTTTAGCTGTTTTTATTGTGTCTTTGTCCTGTCAGATTTGGGATACGGCCGGACAGGAAAGGTTCCAGTCTCTAGGCGTGGCATTTTATCGTGGAGCGGACTGCTGTGTGTTGGTGTTTGATGTAACTGCTCCGACCACCTTTAAGACACTGGAGTCCTGGAGAGATGAGTTTCTGATTCAGGCTAGCCCTCGTGACCCAGAAAACTTCCCTTTTGTAGTGCTTGGCAACAAGGTCGACCTGGAAAACAGGCAGGTGGGTTATAATGAAAACTTATCAGGTGGAAGTAAAGAGATGGCTGTAATGTTATATACTGAAAACCCACCCAAGTGTGCAAAGTAAAGAAGTATCAATAAAAGTCGGCATCATTTGCATTTAATGGTTTATAAAAGTGCAGCAAAAAGGGTTTTGTTTCAGATTTAGTATGCTGGCCTCTACAAATGTATTATTGGTCTAGAATAGAATTAAGACATGCAGCTACAATAATACTACAATCAGTAAATACCAGTGACTTTCAGCTTTTGAAATTTTAAGCAGTATATAACCTAACTTGTCAGCTATTATTAATTCAAGTGATTTCACCTCAGGTTTTCCCACATAATACACTTTTGTCGAATGCTTTTGGTTTGAACTAAATCAATCAATAAAACTAATATTTTAGACATAATTGGCATGCTTAACAACTATTCGGGTTCGTTAATGAATTGCTGCAGCTTTAAAGCGGTGGCTGCTGTAAATGTTGTAGATGTTAATTTCCCTTATATATGTGCATAAATGACTGTGTGTCCAAGAACACTACAACTATAAAATCCATAAGGAGGTATAAGCGGCAGCTGTACTGTATTGTGTTTTTGTACTATAACTATTAGTAAATAACACATTTATACATGTGTGTTGATCCTCACTACGTCCTTGATGCGGATGTAGTTATTCGCTGCATTATCTTCTACAGTCAGACTTGAAGAGTAAATTGTTGTGATTATAATAGTTTTGTGTACTAGAGTTGGAGTAAAGCAAGGAGAACTTAGGTGGCACTAAGTCCTTGTTGATGTATACTTTTGTATTTGTGAATGAGAAAATATTTGTATATATTTATTTGTGTACATGCATGTCTGTTTTTATCATCAGGTGACGACAAAACGGGCGCAGGCCTGGTGTCAGAGTAAAAACAACTTGCCCTACTTTGAGACCAGTGCAAAAGAGGCCATAAATGTTGAACAAGCATTTCAAACCATTGCATGCAATGCCCTAAAACAGGTAAACAATAAACAATATATCTGCAAGGATATTTACATATAGATTCACCATTTTAATTAGTTCATGTCAACTGCTTTAAAAGTGTGCCTATATTTCTCCGTCCCTCTAGGAGACAGACATAGAGGAGTACAGTGAGCTTCCAGACCTAAATATCGACAGGAATGACAGATCCAACCCATCAGAAAGCTGCAGCTGCTGAGGCATGTTTACACTACACACTTAAACAGTGCATGTCACTAACATGCAGTGTTTAATGAAAAAAAGAATTGCACTTTCATGTTGCTCTTTTACACTTCACACACATCAACATATGCATCATACTAAATCACTTTGCTTTTGTTGCTTTTTTTTTTTACTGAATTAGAGACCCTTAATCATAAAGCACAATGTATTAAAATACATAATGATTAATGTATGCTATGTATCTGATATTATTTCGTATTCTCTTATTTTTAGTTTTTTTTCGGATTAAGCGGTATAGTTGTGTCTCAGAGAGATGTTCATAAATCTCATAGCTAGAATTATTCTTATTGTTCTCAACTTATATTATTATATTTGTGTTAGACAGTCATTATGCTATATATTACTAAAGACCGCAAGAAAATGATTCACTTAAATGTAACAATGTACAGATTTTGTTTTTGGGTTGTTCTGATGTAGGCTTCTTGTGAGATTCCATTGGCACAGCAGAGCTGTGCATACAGTTAAGATTAATGTAAGCTGTCATGCAAATCAAAATAAGAATTAAAATCATTAATATTCACAAGCATTGTCAATCTCTGCAAGTTTGTCATCAGTTTTTATGACCCATTCTATCAGTTGGATAAAAAGTGTACATAATTTTGTCATTTCTTAATTTCTTTGCTGAGATGCGTATTCAGGTACGTTATCTTTGACCAGCGTGACGGTGTACAGCAAAGGGCTGACATATAGTCCTTAACATGTAGTTATCATAGAATAGAGGTGCACAGTTTTGTACCTAGCGAATGCGTTGAATTTTGATTTGACTGCCTGACCACAATCACTAAAGCTGGGCCTCGGAGGGCATTAGTAAAGCAAACTGTGTTGGGCTAACGCCCTCCAATTTGAGCACATCTGCCATTAAGGCCATAAGAGTCTAACAAAGACGTTCCCAGTGCCAATTTTGGAAACCCCATATACTGCACATTTTTGTGCCTCTACTCTAAGGTCTATTAACTATTGTTCAGACCCTATACACTGAGTTAGAGCAGGAAAGGATGACTTTTAGAACTGCTAATGTAATTCCCAACCCTGGTTCTATAGCCACTCATTTGCTCTAAAGACACTTAAATGAAATACTCAGCTAATTAACAACCCTTTGCAGACTCCAAGACCAGGGTTGGGACCCTACAATCTTACATAGAAAGTACATTTAAGATGTACTTTTCAGATACAGTACTAATTATGTACCTTCCTACTACAGACTTCAGTTCTAGCCCACTAACACACCTGATCCAACTGAATAAGGGGACTGACAGTTCAATCAGGGGTGGAAACAAATTTGTTAGGAAGACCTATAGGTTGGTGATAACTGGTCTGCAAAGATATACTAAGGTTGGTGAATACTGTTGAAGTGAAAGTGACCATTCTGTCATTTTTGAACACACCGCAGCACCCAGGGAGCAGTGTGTGCGGACGGTACCTTGCTCAGGGTACCTCAGAGGTGCTTAGCAGTCTTGGAAATCAGTTGCCACTGTTACTATTTGAAATAAGACAGCAGCTTGAAGAATACTTAAATATGGATTTATCGCTATTTATTTACAGCAGTCACACATTAGATACATTCATATGCATGTACACAAAGACCAAAGTCTTTCTGGCCACATGTTCACTACAATCATATAGTCAAATGTAATCTGACTAAACAGTGGTTCTGGGCGCCTTATTCTTTTCCATGTAAGGGTGTTCTGTAAATTCAGTGAGACTTGATGACAGTGTGAACATGTGAGTGAGAATCAAGTAATTTCACAAAACACATCTGGCATAAAAAGTATGATCTATTTTTAATCGAACAGCCCATTAAAGCTTAAAGAATGAAAAGATGTTAAACAGGGAGGTACTCCCTTTGTTTTTGCTATTTGTCCTTTCAGTCATGTTTGGATAGCAGCACAGTGATGGAAGTGAATTTGTTAGGAAGATCTACAGGATCAGGGTTGGTGACCACTGGTCAATACACTGTTACTATTTGAAATGAGGCAACATTAACATGATGGTGCTATAACTTATTTTTATGGATTTATCACTATATACAGCAGTCACACATTTGGGTTCATTCATATGCATGTGCACAAAGACTGAATTCTTTCAGGCCACGTGATCACTAAAATCATATACTCTAATGTAATCTGACTAAATACTGGATTGCACCAAAGTACATGGCATAGAAAAACACGATCTAGTTTTAATTGAACAGATCATTAAAGCTGTAGAATCTTTCAGTCGTGTTTTGATAGCAGCACAGTGATGCGGAAAACGAGGCCACCAGGAAGAGCAGAGAGGAGAGAGGAAAAGTTTGCCAGCACACAGCCACGCGAGGGCGTTTTATGTGCTTGTTGAGAGAAATTAAACAAATCATAATTCAGACACCCCTGGTGAAGTCGTGAAACCAAACATCTCTTCGAATCACTCACACTCTCAACTTTCCGCCTGTGTTCAATCTGGAGTGCGTTTCCGAGCAATTAAATACATTTTCGCTGTCAAAGTGAGTCCCCCCACCCACTATGGCAGTGTATCCGTGGGGTGGGATCTTTTGTTTGTCCTCGTTTAGCAGAGTTTTCCGTGCACTTGAATGTTTTCGCTCATTATGTTTCACGACATCACTTGCTCTTCGTGCACGGCTCATATCAGGCCCGAATTGGGTCTGAATTTGTGAGAAAACGAGTCGCAAAGTAGAGGTAAAAAACACAACTCGGCAAATCGCTTTTGCAGCCAGTGTTGTTGTTCTCAATCACGTCCGCGTGTCCACATTAAATCTGACTCTCGCGCGCGAGGCGTCAAAATAGACGAATCGGAGAGGGGAAAGGAGCAGAGAGGGGACTGAATTTGAACATTAACAGCGACTCTACAACGTGTTTACACGCTGCTTGACCATGGAGGAAGCAGCCCCAGCAGCCCCGGCCTTTAAAAAGAAGCCGACCGCAAGTAAAGTCAAACCAGCCGCTAAGACAGCCTCTCCAGAGGGCAAGAAGAAGAAAAAGAAGAAGAGCAAAGGACCAGGGAAATACAGCCAGCTGGTCATCGACGCCATCAGGACCCTCGGGGAGAAGAACGGCTCGTCCCTCTTCAAGATCTACAACGAGGCGAAGAAGGTGACCTGGTTCGACCAGCAGAACGGCAGGATGTATCTACGGTACTCCATCCGAGCCCTGCTGCTTAACGACACGCTCGTCCAGGTGAAGGGGCTGGGTGCTAACGGCTCATTCAAACTCAACAAGAAGAAATTCGAGGCCAAGAGCAAGAAGACCCCCTCTAAACCAGCCAAAGCGCCCAAACCCAATAAAAAGCCTGTCAAAAAGGCAGGAGAGAAGAAGGAGAAAAAGAAGAAAAGTCTGAAGAGTGTTAAGAAGACATCCTCCGCCGCGAAGAAAACTGCCAGACCGAAGAAAGCCCCCAAAAAGAAGACCAACAAGGCTAAGACAACCAAGACTAAAAAATAGACTCTTACTAAAGACTCTTAAAACCTCTCCTCGCTAAATGCGTCAGTCTGTATTGAAAGTCCGTAGTGTTTCTAACTCGTTTCATTCCGTTAAAGACTATCATCTGTGTGTAAATTAACATAAAAAGATGTAGTTTATTAAGGAGGGCGTGGTGTTTAGTTGTCATTTTGCATTTTATGTTTAATTGGTCTACTGCAAGTCTCCGAGTTTAAGAAACGTTTGTACAGACACGCCCATTTAGGGTTTTGCACTTTTATGGTTTCAGTTGTTGATGTGCTTTTGTTCTTTTCGTTACTCTTGCAAAGAAACTGAGGTGATTTTTTTTAATGCATTGTGTAAAAATAAAAAGTTTAAACGATTGTAATTACCAACTTGTCGGTTATTTTGGTATCTAGTCATTGAAACTTCACAAACTCTAATTCAATTTAAGGTGACAGCTTGTTCTCAGACCTGGTCCTGGACTCTCATTCCTGCACAGAAAGTTTGTAGTCTCTAAGAAGAGGACCAGCAAGGCCAAGACCAAAAAATAGACTCTTATTAAAGACCACTCTTCGCTGATTCATTCAATATTCAGTCTAGTATTTCTCACTCATTACATTCCTAAATCTGTGTAAATACTGCATCTCAAAAGTTGAAGTAAAGGTTGTACACTCACCCACGTTTTGCACTCTTATGATTTCAGTTGTTGATGTGCTTTTGTTCTTTTTGTTACTCTTGCAAAAAACTGAGTTGTTTCAAAATAAAGTTTAAAAGAAAAGATTTGTTATCACCTGTAGCCAGTTGTTTTGGCACTCGTTTGGGGCGGCTGTGGCCTGGTGATTAGGGAGTTGCCCCTGTGATTAGAAGGTTGTGAGTTTGAATTCCAAGACTGCCAGTGGCCCTACTGAGATACCCTTGAGCAAGGTACCCCCCACCCACAGCTCCCTAGGTGCAGTGGTCTTAGCTGTATGCTGCTTCACTTGGTGAATGGGTTGTATTTATTTATCAGGATACTTTGATTTCTCACTTTTGTTCTTCATTGATTTTCACTTTTAAATGTGTTCCTCTCAAATGCATCCAAACGTAGGCAACAAAAAAGAGGATGAATCAGGCACGAAATTAAATCAGGCACGTCCACAAAGTTGGAAGCACGGCGTTATCCAAAATGTCTTGGTATTCTGAAAGCACTGAGATTAAGCCCTTCACTGTAAGTAAAGGGCAACGTCCAAACCCTGAAAACTATGAGTGTCCTAATACTTTTGTCCATGCAGTGCACGCGTGTGTGCGTGCGTGTGTGTGTGTTTGATTTGGGACTCCGCCCTGCTGGTGGTGTCACCCAAAGACCAGCTCTCTCCTCGCGGAAGTGTTCTGATGTTTCCGTCTTCTGACACAGAGCTGCACGTACAGAAATGGTAAGAGATACAGATACACACACTAAATGATTTGTGTTGAGTTACAAAACCTGTCTGCTTGCAGTAGTTTAGAGAGAGTGTGATGAGAATGTGGTTTCTGTCACAATCTCTCTGAACTGTATATCACTGAGGTGCTTTGATTCTAATAAAACACTAGTGGCTAGCTGGCTAGCGAGGATCCCCACCCAGGTTCTCTCTGAGTGGAACCCATCTTGACACAAGAACCGACGTCAGCAGACTCAACAACCTAGTTAACTTACCTGATCGCTTTGTCCATCAGCTGTACTATTTTTTGAGGTTATCTACACCTCGACTCATCACTACGTGCCTGCACTGTGCTGCCTTACTCCTGGCTGTGGTGTTGTAAGCTAGCCAGCTAATGTTACAGCATTTTGGTTAAAAGTCTTATAAGCCACCTGACCATGATTTAAGGATACTCTCAAACATGTAGGTACTCCAGTGTTGCTGAAGATGCATGGAGTGTAAAGTGTCCATTTGTCATATAGGAACACACAGTGTGAACTCCTTTCTCTACATTTAACCCATTCACCAAGTGAAGCAGTGGGTAGACAGGAATGCAGCACCTAGGGAGCAGTGTGAGGGGACGTACCTTGCTCAAGGGTACCACAGTGGTGCCACTACCAGTCCTAGGGTTCAAACCCAAGACCTTTGGATCCCAGGGGCAACTCCCAAACGACCAGGACACCAGTTTCTGTAGAAGGGCACAATGCAATAAGGGAAAACAAGCAAACTACCTAAAATTGTCCACCCCCTAGTTCCCTCTAGTTCCTGATTGCAGTATTTGAGAAGCTGATCGAGCATGAACAATGTGGAAGCATAACAGAACCAAGTTTGGTCATTTTTATGATGCATATCATCTCTCTCTCTCTCTCTCTCTCTGTCTGTCTCTCTCTCTCTGTCTTGAATGAAACTTTCGACTTCCTCTTTCATGTCTTTCGTGCTGAAGTCTAGGAAGTGACTTACTGCGCTGATTTTGTTTACTGAGTATGCTGATTATCAGTACCATTTTAAAATCTCTCTAATTCATGCCAGCCGTTTTGCTGCCATCACGCTCTGATTTGTGTTCCTGTTAATATTCCATATTTATATTTTGTCCTCCCTATACTCGTTTTCACTCATTGCCCTGCCTTCATTCATTACCCTGACTGAATAATGCTGATGCGATTAGTAACTGAAGAGGCTATGAAATACTGTGTTTTTGAGGGACTGTGGAAGACTGTGGCAGTATTTCAGGAATTCTCCTACAGGTTCAGACCTGTGTAATCTAACTAAAGGAGAGGTTGCAAAAGGGTGTGAGCTCACAGCTGCCTGGCTCTGTGTGAGGGACATACATGTAAAGCATATATTTAATAAAGACTGACGTCTAATTGAATACAACTGCCTCATAATGGACTTCTCTTACTTTCCTGTCCTCTCTGTAGACGGCGACTCTGCGTCCGTACCTGAATGCAGTACGTGCTACGCTGCAGGCAGCTCTCTGTCTGGAGAACTTCTCCTCCCAGGTGGTCGAGCGCCACAACAAACCTGAGGTTGAGGTTCGGTGAGTGTATTTGTTTGCATGCTTTAAAGAAGAGTGTTTTTTTTTTCAAGCTGGATTTCTTAGTTAAACATGCTTCTCTATTGCACCAGATACTCCACTATTTAACTTACTATTTTGTGAAGCACCTCCTTAAGCTTTTTGTATGTCTGTTTAGTCCAACAATGTTTGTACACACTGATATTTTCTACATTTCCACGCTACCCATTTTCTTTACTATGAATACTCTTAGTACAATAAATGTTCGTGTGTCTCAGCCCTCACTGCTGACTGATGTTTGTTTTTGTGTGTTATTAAACAACAGGAGCAGTAAGGAATTGTTGCTTCAGCCTGTTGTCATAAGCAGGAATGACAAAGAGAAGGTCCTTATTGAGGGCTCCATCAACTCTGTGCGTGTTAGCATTGCAGTGAAACAGGTAAACCCATCCAGCATCATACAGAAATGAATATGCAAATCCTATCAACTAGAACAGTCTTTACTTACAGGCTCTGGATGCCACAGTTTGTCATCTCTTGAACAATGTAGTTTCTTGTGTTTCCAAAATTCAGGTGCTGAAATATAAACCAATTCCATAGTGTTTTGATGTGAATGGTTGTAGAGAACCTTTACTGAGTTTATTTTACAGTGGTGCCCATATGATGTCTACAATAGAGATAAAGGCATTTTATTTATTGTTCAAAATGACCAATGCACCTGTACGTGTCTGTGTTTTTGTATTGTTTACCCTGATTTTACCTCTGAATTGATTTAAAATGGACAAATGGACAAAATTTGATGGTTAATGGACAAAACACTCTTTCAGGACAGTTTCTCATCAGGCAGCATATTCATAACCATCATGTGTAGCAACGCATATAGGAGCTTTCACTATTAATTTCACTATTATAGACGCATTAAATTCTTCCATTGATAATGTAAACACTGCAAACAAATGGTGGGATTCCCCTTTAATGACTGTGGTTTTAACAGTGCTCTTCCTGTCCTCTCAGGCTGATGAGATTGAGAAGATTCTGTGCCATAAGTTTATGCGCTTCATGATGATGAGAGCAGAGAACTTCTTCATTCTGCGGAGGAAACCTGTGGAGGTGAGAACATGAGAGGAGAATGACATCCAGCCCGGTGTGGTGTGTAATCGTGCACGTTGGAGCAGCTGGTAGAATTCTGCCAGTTGCACTTACAAATTTGTGAGAGTTTAAACATGGTTTTCAAATCTGGGTAACAAAGAGAAATGAAACTCAAATTATTAAAAAAATGTAATACTATTTCCTTACTTGCTCTCCTCTCCAATCCAGGGTTATGATATCAGTTTCCTCATCACAAACTTCCACACAGAGCAGATGTATAAGCACAAATTGGTGGATTTTGTCATCCATTTTATGGAGGAGATTGATAAGGAAATCAGCGAGATGAAACTCTCAGTGAATGCAAGGGCGCGAATAGTGGCAGAAGAATTCCTCAAGAATGTAAGTATTTGTCTCTCTTGTGTCTCTCGCTCTTCACTGGTTTGCTGTGGGAGGGATGGAGTATTAAAAGCCGAATGGATGTAGAATTCTTGTAGTTATGGAGGAGGCGTGCAAACCTACTTCTGCTGTTAGACTTTGGACAGAATTAAATGCTGCTGTTAATTGATTGATTCCAGGGTTTCATTCCGTCTGGAAGAAATTATTCATTCGGATATTTCTTGAATGGCAAAAAAAGATTAGCTTTTGCCATATTTTGCTAAGAATATGACATTCCTAATTTCTTAAAGTGTCTTAAATATCTTGTCCTTGCTTGGAATATTATGTTGGATTAACTCTGCAGATGGTTGATGCCACATTATATTTAAATGTCTGATATGATGATATCTCAGTGTCATTTGTCAGGACTAATAGAATTTTAGATTTCATAGTCTGAGTTGTCTGCTCTTTTCTACTGCCAAGTATAGCATTAGTATACTTCACGCTCAAACTGCTTGCAGTCTAGCCATGTTTCACAAACTTAAAATGAAACTAACAGCACCTTAAATATCCTCTTTTTTTTAAATCAGTTTTAAGGAAGTGCCCTTGTCTCCTCAACAAACTGCAAGACTTCACCACGGCTCACAGAATCATGGGTGGAGGTTTTGGGCCCAGAGAGTGAAGCGAGCAACAGACAATGAAAAAACAGGAGGTGTAAACACGCCAACAGCATGGAGCACCACTAAAGGGGGACCAACTGGATGGAGGGTGTCTGCCCTCTACCACAAGATGGAATTCAGAGCATTGCAGTAATGTAAACCAAGAACGCTGATGGCTTTCTGCAGGTTTCTTTTATGTCCTTGTGCCACATTTTTTTCTTTCCTTTTGTTTTTTTTTTACTAAACTCTCTTACACTCTTCTTTGTTGCTCCCCTCTTTATTTTGCAGCCACCGTTACATGCTCACAACATTACGATATTTTGAATTCATCTCACCTTTCCTTCATGTTCATGAATGTTCATGTACTTTAGTGAATATGTGTAAATCCATTTTACCTCTAGTGTCTGAACTCCCAGATTCACAGTAGGCCTTTATAGATAAACTTCCTCAGTGTTCATGAGCATGAAGGAAAACATTTGCTGATAATCCAATAATACAGAGAGACTGTTGTTTTTTTATAGAAATATATATATACACTGTGTGCATAATGGCATTTCATGTTTGAGTTTTGATGGACCCGCACACTGGTGCACACAAAACCTGTTGGTGGTGAAATTAATTAATAAAGCCTTTTATTGCTTGTAACTGTAACTTGTTTGCGTGTTTATAGTGAAATGGGACTCAACTTGCATTTTTTATTTTTTAATTTTTTTTTTTTTTACAAACATTGCATAGACATAGGCACAGATACGTGAGACATATGGACATGGAAGACACAACCGGGTGGTGGTGTATGTTTGTATGATGGATGTGTATATGTTCAATTGTATGAAATGTTCTGAGTGGCGGTACTGGATTGAGGATATGACAGTGAGTAGATACTGAGTAGTATGGTTTAGGTGGGGGCTCACTAGCAAGGCAGAGGGGAGAGCTGAGCTTAGAGATGTTAGTTAGTTCCTCTGGCTGCTCTGTCCCCTACCTAAGATGTTCTTTCTTTAAATGACTGCCATGGCAACAGGGGGAATGCATTCAGATATTGCCCACACTTTGAGAAACCATTTGATAAGAAATGTTAAATACTTTTAGTTACAACTACTGATTACACCAAGGTAAACACTGCTAATAAAGACCATAGTAAGAATTTGAAATGAGCTTCCTTAACACTGCTAATTTTAGGTGGAGGGTTCAAAGCAACGATCTCTGAAATGTGCTTTTTCTTAGACAGCTGTTATTTATGAGTAGTCATGAAAAACCACACTGTTACGGGGCCCAATTAAGTAAATATCTGAATGATTTAGAATGTTGGAACAGCTCAGATTTGCTGCTGAAGGCCACTGTGATCTGTAGCACTCTCATAATTTACACACTAATCATGAGACGTGGCACAGAAGGTTATGGAAAAG